>JAVIAB010000051.1:13280381-13381089 GCA_032433765.1 Megaustenia siamemsis | reverse complement strand
AAATAAACCAGTAGCAGTCTGTCGCCCAATAGGTGGCAGAGTTGACAATGACGTTTGGGATCCAAGTCATTAGAAGATCAACTAGCTGACTTCATGAGAGAGTCTGGAATCCTACTCTGATTGAGTCTTGATCGCAGAGAGAGAGAAGATCAACTAGCTGACTTCATGAGAGAGTCTGGAATCCTACTCTGATTGAGTCTTGATCGCAGAGAGAGAGAAGATCAACTAGCTGACTTCATGAGAGAGTCTGGAATCCTACTCTGATTGAGTCTTGATCGCAGAGAGAGAGAAGATCAACTAGCTGACTTCATGAGAGAGTCTGGAATCCTACTCTGATTGAGTCTTGATCGCAGAGAGAGAAGATCAACTAGCTGACTTCATGAGAGGGTCTGGAATCCTACTCTGATTTGATCGCAGAGAGAGAAGATCAACTAGCTGACTTCATGAGAGAGTCTAGGGAATCCTACTCTGATTGAGTCTAGATCGCAGAGAGAGAAGATCAACTAGCTGACTCATGAGAGAGTCTGGATTCCTACTATGATTGAGTCTTGATCGCAGAAAGAAAAAAGATCAACTAGCTGACTTCATGAGAGAGTCTGGAATCCTACTCTGATTGAGTTTGATCGCAGAGAGAGAAGATCAACTAGCTGACTTCATGAGAGAGTCGGAATCCTACTCTGATTGAGTCTTGATCGCAGAGAGAGAAGATCAACTAGCTGACTTCATGAGAGAAGATCAACTAGCTGACTTCATGAGAGAGTCTGGAATCCTACTCTGATTGAGTCTTGATCGCAGAGAGAGAAGATCAACTAGCTGACTTCATGAGAGAGTCTGGAATCCTACTCTGATTGAGTCTTGATCGCAGAGAGAGAAGATCAACTAGCTGACTTCATGAGAGAGTCTGGAATCCTACTCTGATTTGATCGCAGAGAAAGAAGATCAACTAGCTGACTTCATGAGAGAGTCTGGAATCCTACTCTGATTGAGTCTTGATCGCAGAGAGAGAAGATCAACTAGCTGACTTCATGAGAGAGTCTGGAATCCTACTCTGATTGAGTCTTGATCGCAGAGAGAGAAGATCAACTAGCTGACTTCATGAGAGAGTCTGGAATCCTACTCTGATTGAGTCTTGATCGCAGAGAGAGAAGATCAACTAGCTGACTTCATGAGAGAGTCTGGAATCCTACTCTGATTTGATCGCAGAGAAAGAAGATCAACTAGCTGATTCATGAGAGAGTCTGTGAATCCTACTCTGATTGAGTCTTGATCGCAGAGAGAGAGATCAACTAGCTGACTTCATGAGAGAGTCTGGAATCCTACTCTGATTGAGTCTTGATCGCAGAGAGAGAAGATCAACTGACGAGAACTCATTTTTCTTGCTACTGACGTAATTTACTTAAACTTTAGACATGTCTGAGTTGGGGTGACTTGAAGCATAACATGGACACCCGATTTGACATGAATAAACACATAAATCAATGACAGACTTTATAGCATAAATTATTCACGACTTTTCCATTCTTGTCCTGTCTCCAGACTGACTGAATCTGGGTTAAGGTGAAGGTTATCCTGTAAAATATTTTCTGTGTTGAACCACTACCGTCCTTGACCTCTGAACTTGAAGCTGAGGTTACCAGAAATTGTCCTTCCTGTTGTGTCTCTACTCAATGTGAAAGTCGTGTACCAATACTTGTTGCTGGAACAGCTTGAAAGTTAATATCCAGCATATAGGGCCAGCAGCCAACGTGCTCAAAAGCTGAACAAGAATGCGTTATTGGTGTGAAGGCGATGAGTAGAGGGGATATGGCGAGGTCTGCGGTTCGTCCCCGGGTGTCAAGCAGGACAGGTAAGACGTAAAGAAGACGAGCGCTAGTAATAAAAAAATGATTGCGCTTTTTTTAAAAAAAGTGAGGAGTAAAAAAGTAATAAGAAGATTCCTGCGCCTGGTATGTAGATCCGGTCTAATGAAGATGAACGTGAGGTCAGTGATGGGTTCCAGAAATGACGACACTTGAGAAACACACAACAGCATCGCAAACAAACAACAAAAAAATCTAAATCTGAGGAACAGGCTGCGTGGAAGCCAGATTTCATGGGAGTTCAGATCACGAGAGATCAAACTTCGTGTCAAATTATGCATCAGTGGACACCAGTTTCATGGGAAACTAAAGCTCCTGAGAAACTAAACTACTTGGAAAAACTAAAGTTTGAGAGAAAATCCAACTTCATAGAACGCAGTCACGATAAATCAAGTTTCATGAGAGTCAAGATTCACAAAAGACACTGTGAGATACAAGATCATGCACAGTATTTACTTTTGGAAGTGACTGTTCGGGATGTTCGCTGAGTACATCAACTTTAGATGATAACAGCTTCAGTGTAAGAACATGTATCGGACTGTGAACTGCACGCATTAAGTTCACATCTTCCTGTGAACTACACGCATTAGTTCACATCTTCCTGTGAAATCCAAATCTCAGTGCATCAACAACCAATTATATTAGTAAGGAAAGCCAGCATATATATATATATATATTGACCTTTCGAGCCGTAGTCGGCCCATAGGACATAGACCCATAATTCTCTTATCTAAATGTGTATTCTAGCAGTTTTCTATCCTTCTAAATATATTTATCAATCTCGCCATTTGTCTTTGTTCAAGCAACTCTCTCTCATTGAGGGAACCGATTTCTGCTGCTCTGGCCTCTCTGATCAAGTTCTTCTCAGTGTCTCTCTGGGTCGGCCTCTTTTCCTCTTACGTGTTGTTTCCCACATGAGGACTTGCTCTGTTATTCGGTAAAGCCAGCATGAGACATAAATTATCCCAATTATATGACACTTCCAGCTTATCGACCAAGAAAGTAAAATGACGCAGCCGAACTATAGCTCACATAGCTGAAGACGTCACGATTGAGGGGGATCTTTTGAGATTTTCCTCTCTAATCGCTGACCATGGTTGGCTGTAGAGGAAATTCTGACCAAGTGCATGATGATGTGTCTATATATGGTAACAAAGAAGAAAAAAAAGTACAAGTAAAGTGTCCCGTCACGCCAAGTGGCGTATAGGGAAATATGGTGTTAGTGACCATAAATTTTACAGACTTCGGCACATGATTTTTGGGGGTAATGTGGTCGTATTACGCCCGTGCCGCTTTCCTTTCCCAGAAAAAAAAAATCCTGTACCCAATTAAAGGCTGATTGAACCCGGAAGCCGTCGGTTGGGATCGAACCCTACCTCTTGTCCTTTGTAGTCCAGTTCCTCTAACCACTGAGCTGTCGCGGCTCCAACAAAGAAGAGAGATAAAACCAAATGTTGCGTCAAGTGAGCAATCAAGGACACAACAATCACCAACAGCATGCAGAAGCAGTTATTAGCTCAAAGCCAGCTCTAGAGTCATGTAGGTCTGTTTCTTCTTCTCTTCTTCTACCTTTTTAGCTCCCTGTGGAGCATAGGTCTTCAACAAACACTTTCCAGGTCGTTCTGTTTTTTGCCATTCTTTTAAGATCATTCCATGTCTTCCCCATCATCTTCATCTCTGATTCTATCTGTCTTCTCCAAGAATTCCTTGGTCTTCCTCTTTGTCTTTTCCCCTGGGGATTCCATAAAAGGGCCTGTTGTGTAATACTCTCAGTTGGCTTCCGTAGAGTGTGACCTATCCAGCGCCATCGTCTTCGCTGTATCTCTTTATCCACTGGTGTTTGACTGTACATTTCCAAATTCTATGATAGTGATTTTGTCCTACCATTTCCATCCTTTTATTCTGCGTAAACATCCATTAATGAAAGTCTGTATCTTCGTGATTGTCAATTTTGTTGTTCTCCATGTTTCACAGCCATATAATAGGACCGCCTTAAACATTTGAGTGAAAAGTAGGTCTGTTTCCTGTGAGAGAATTACCCACAAAACCTCAAACTAGCGTGTTGGAGGTTTTCCGGTTTTATTTTCAGCCCGCAGGCCTTAGTAAATCTACAGTTGGCTTTGGATTTAGCCAAGACCTACTTTTGATAGGCCTGATCGTAGAAAGGGAAACCCTGGAAAATCTGTACTACGGGACGTGTTCAGCTTTGCGAGCAGGGGCAGGTGTGGCTAGAATGACGTCAACCGTCTATTGCTTCCATAGACTGCATACGTCACCGCTTTGGGGATTCGGGAAACTCCTTCTATATGCAGGCCTTAGGCCACCTATATCCCGCAAGCCCGCCTGCTGAGGGGGTTTTACCGAAAATACCCAATGCTTGTGACGTCTTGAGCTATGCGAGAAATTGACGTGACGTCATTTACCCACAATCGCCCCTGCTCGCAATGCTGAATACGTCACAAGCTTTGGATGGTTCCCCCTCAGTGGGCAGGCCTGAGAGATATAGATGGCGTTGAGTAAAACTATAGATGCTGCGTATAGCTCAGGCAAACAAGTAAACCCTCATCTTCATTTTTTTTAGAAAAATATTTGATAACAAGATTATATGATAATAAGATTATATGACAACTAGATAATATGAGAACATATTATATGAGAACTAGATTATATGACAACTAGATATATGAGAACTATATTATATGAGAACTAGATTATATGACAACTAGATAATATGAGAACTAGATTGTATGAGAACTAGATTGTATGAGAACTAGATTATATGACAACTAGATTATATGAGAACTAGATTGTATGAGAACAAGATTATATGAGAACAAGATTATATGAGAACTAGATTATACAAGAACTAGATTATATCAGAACTAGATTATACGAGAACTAGATTATATGAGAACAAGATTATATGAGAACTAGATTATATGACAACTAGATTATACGAGAACTAGATTATATGAGAACAAGCTTATACGAGAACTAGATTATATGAGAACAAGCTTATATGAGAACTAGATTACTTTCAGTTTTAGAAGTGTCTCTGAGAAACTTCCGCCCACCACTTCAAGCTTTTCTGGTAGTCATAGCAACCATTTGTTTACACACTCCGTACCTCGTAGATTTGCTGACTCGCAGATTAAGTGCTGCCACTGCCGCCATTGCAACCATTTCAGCTGCGCTTGCACTTCCTGAATAAGCGTGGTAAGAGGAGCGTGCATGGATTATGCAACGTAGGCAAATAAAAATACTGATTAAAAAAGGGGGGTTAAAAGGGGTATGATTACAGTTTTACGTCGGTGAGAAACAAAGGTAAAGTCAAGGTCAAGTACGAGACTTGAACCGGCGTCTTAGCACACGAGTTTCCACCCATATGTGCTCGGCCACCTATCTTAGCACGCGAGTTTACACCCATATGTGCTCGGCCGCCTATCTTAGCACGCGAGTTTACACCCGTATGTGCTCGGCCGCCTATCCAGAAATGTTCGGAGATTTCTGTATAGTGTCGCCTCAAGCATCGAAACTCAGATGCGAAGCAACATTCCTCACCTTTCCAGGGTAATACCCTGGTACCCATTTCTGCCAACGGCTAGGTCGACCGTGGGGGTATTTTTTTTTTTTTCCAACCACGAGTACAACTCACACTGCTCCCAGCGGGAATCGAACACGGGTTGTCCGAACGTCGGTAGTCTAGTCGGGTGGTTTTTCCCAACTCGGCTACCGAGGCCCCCAAGGTGAGGAACAAAATGAAAGCAGAACGACGTTTCGGCTCAGTAGACCTTCAGCTGGAACAATAAACCACAAAAGAAATATTATATATATATCATCATCATCATCATCATCATCATCAAGTACCGGGCCTGCTGGCGTAGGTGATCATGTCTCTCCATAACTTTCGATCTCGACAGTTGTTTATCATTTCTGTTGTTGACCTTCTGCCAAGCTATTCTCTTAAGCTGTCTGGTATTTTTTTTTTCTTTGCTTCCCTCTGTCTCTTTGTCGCTCCATTTTCCCAGTTGTCTCAATATATTCCACCTGTTCCCTTCTCATTAAATGACCAAAAAAATGATGATTGTTTCTTCCTAATATTGTAAATTAGCTCTCTCTTTCCTTTGCACTCGAAATTTCAGAACGTTTTCATTACTCTTCTTAGCTGTCCATCGTATTCTCAACATTCTTCTGTAAAACCACATTTCTACAACTGCCAGTGATTTTTTTGTCTGTTATCCTGTTGTCCATGATTTACATCCATATATTAAGACTGGCTCTACATAACATTAAAGAACCCTTTTGCTTGTTCCTATTGTCAAAAATGGATTGCACAGTATCATCCTCATATATTATTAATATTGTTTTGCTTATTGTTAATACTATTGTTGATTTCTAGCCCGTTGGTTCTCAAACAAAGATTTATGATAACCATACGTGTTTTACACTTTTCTGTTTACTGTTTGTATTTGTTTGGAGGAAGTACTATTTGTATTTGTTTGTATTGAGAAAGTACTGTTTGTATTTGTTTGTATTGAGAAAGTACTGTTTGTATTTGTTTGTATTGAGGAAGTACTGTTTGTATTTGTTTGTATTGAGAAAGTACTGTTTGTATTTGTTTGTATTGAGGAAGTACTGTTTGTATTTGTTTGTATTGAGGAAGTACTGTTTGTATTTGTTTGTATTGAGAAAGTACTGTTTGTATTTGTTTGTATTGAGGAAGTACTGTTTGTATTTGTTTGTATTTGTTTGTATTGAGAAAGTACTGTTTGTATTTGTTTGTATTGAGAAAGTACTGTTTTTGCCATTAATGTACACCATTTTATTCCGGTTCGGTTTAATATATTTTTATTTCCCATATTGAACACCATAAACGTTCCCAAGTTCTCCACTGTTCTAATTTAAACATAACAAGACTCATATCTCATTATGACTATAACGTTCTTTGACATTTCAACTTTTGTTGCTTATAGCATTTTTACACATTTGTTCCCAGATTCACAATGGCAGAAGAGGTAAGTTCAATTAAAATATTTCAATAAATATATAAAGATAGATATATAAAGATATAAATAAATATATAAATATATAAAGATAGATATATAAAGATAGAAATAAATGTATAAAGATAGAGAAGAAACCATTTTCTGGAACTAGATTATTCTTTATCTCCACCTTAAGTTAATGACATATCTTCACCTAATTAAATATCTGTATTATTTTATTTGCGTCAGTTTCTTCTTTTCAAAGTTTGCAGATTCTTCTGTAGAACGTCAATTGTAATCTTCTTCCTCTACCTTTTAGCTCCCTGTGGAGCATAGGTCTTCAACAAAAACTTTCCAAGTCGTTCTGTTTCTTGCCATTCTTTTCAGATCATTCCATGTCTTCCCCGTCATTTTCATCTCTGCTTCTGTCTGTTTTCTTCTTCAGGTTTTCAAACTTTAAGACAGAGTTTCTTCAAATTACATTGAAGGTATAAGAGAATAAGAGTGTGTGTTTTATCTTCATGGAAAGACACAAATGAGCAAATCAACTAAAGTACCAATGACAATCAGCTACATCATACATCTATCTATCTATCTATCTATCTATCTATCTATCTATCTATCTATCTATCTATCTATCTATCTATCTATCTATCTATCTATCTATCTATCTATCTATCTATCTATCTATCTATCTATCTATCTATATATCTATCTATCTATCTATATATCTATCTATCTATCTATCTATCTATCTATCTATCTATCTATCTATCTATCTATCTATCTATCTATCTATCTATCTATCTATCTATCTATCTATCTATCTATCTATCTATCTATCTATCTATCTATCTATCTATCTATCTATCTATCTATCTATCTATCTATCTATCTATCTATCTATCTATCTATCTATCTATCTATCTATCTATCTATCTATCTATCTATCTATCTATCTATCTATCTATCTATCTATCTATATATACTATCTATCTATCTATCTATCTATCTATCTATCTATCTATCTATCTATCTATCTATCTATCTATCTATCTATCTATCTATCTATCTATCTATCTATCTATCTATTGTCCTTTCGAGCCGAAGACAGCACATAGGGCAGAACCACAATCTCAAAAACCGAAACCTTGCATGCCAAAATGGCACATATTGCAGAGATCACTGCTTCTAAAATCTATGCAAATACGTGATCTATGTCGTATCGTTCGTCTCTTGTAGAATTAAATGATTGATTATACCATCCTGAGATCTGTAGGCGCACTAGACAAAATAATAAAACTCAACGCTGACACGTGAGATTCGAACTTTTCAAGTTGGCGACTCAACACTCAAAGCTGCAAGGAAGCCTCAACAATGGTTCTTGTTTTATAAAGTTGTCATCTTGCGCTGGCCAGTGCTTCTGTCGATCATAGGAAGGTTCTAGATTCTTCCTTTGAGAATTATTGCGTCAAAGATGGTCCGACCACTTAGTCATGCTTTTGCAGATCTTCTCCCTTCTATTTCTCTTTGCATTTGTATTCCTGACGTCACAGGGTATTCTTTGCCTTATATTATTATTATTATATATGTATACGTATATATATATATATATATATATTTGATTATATATTATATTGATTATATATTATATTTGATTATATATTATAGTTGATTATATATTATATTTGATTGCTTTAATCGAAGACTACGAAATGTAAAGTAAGACGTAATATTCATTTAGGAAATGTTGCCTAAACTTCCTTTTAGTGTTTAAAATACTTATATTACCTAATTCACAACATGTAATAATTATTGTTATTATAATTTTAAAATATGAGTTTGTATTGTACTCATACATGAAATATGTTTAAATGTGTTATCGTAATTTTCCTCACTTTTGTTGAATTATGCATTTTGTTAGTTCACTGAAAAATTGTTGAATTATTTATTATAACGACATGCAATGTTAATGACATACTATTTAAAATATATCCTATTGAAATGTAAACTGTATGCAAGCGATTTTGCACCATGGAAGACAAGATAAAAAGGTTGTATCCTAGATGGATGCATGACCCTTTTCTTTAGATAATCTTCATTAGAGCTGCATGAATAGACAGACACAATTAGCATTTCACTATTTTTTTTTTAACTGAAAACAAACAAAATGAATAAATTGAGAAAGAAATTGTTTGTTCTGTACCTACAAACATTCCATAGAAAAAAAGATAACCAAAAAAGTGGACTTGAATTTGTATAACAATAAATCGTGTTAGTTCCAATAATGACAAATGTAATTGTGAGAGAAAGGGAAATTAGAGTAATTTACGTTCACAAGAAGCAAATATCGAAAATGTACTACATGGAACTAAGGACAAACAATCGAAAATCGAAAATAATTAGACAATTAGGAACAAGATGTAACTTAACAATCCACAAAGCGTAAATGTATAATACTAGACCTGAATCGGCGTCTTGGCACCCTAGTTTTCACCCACATGTACTCGGCCCCTATCCAGAAGTGTTCAGAGACACTTTCTGGATAGTGTCGCTTCAAGCATCGAAACTCACGATTTGAGGCGGCATTCCTCACCTTCCCAGAGTATACCCTGGTACCCATTTATTTGAGCGGCTGGTTCGACCGCGGGGGTATTTTTATTTTCCCAACCACGAGTACAACTCACACTGCTTCCAACGGGAATCGAGCACGGGTTGTCCAAACGTCGGTAGCCCAGTTCGGTGGTTTTCCCAACTAGGCTACCGAGGCCCCCGACAAAGCATACTGTCACAATACCAGCTGTTGATAGCCATGGCTATGTCTTTTGAAGAGGATTCACATATTTCCATGCTAAGACTAGCTATTTCTAAAAGCTTATTTCAATGTTTAGATTGTCTATATATTGACGAGTTTTTGCTGTTTAGTGTGTGCTTTCAGTCATTACAATATGCTGTTAATATATTATTTATTACTGTAATTACACCGGAAGCGGGACACGTGGATTCCCTCCCTATTACTTCTATTTAGGTAGAAGATGCAGTAAACATCGAAAATGTTTAGAATGAGTTTAGAAATCTGGTTAAACTAGGGAATGTTGAGCAAACAATTTCTTGCATAATTAAAACATGTTATGCATTGGCAAGTTCTTCGAAAACCAGAAGCGCTGTTGTCATGGTGATTTGCACTTTTGTGGCAGATTAAAACGTTTTAGTTACATAAAAACGTTTCAGACAAACAGATTGTTAATCTCTATAGATACCCAACTATTGTTAAAATGCAATGAAGCCAAACTTTGAATTAAAGCCTGTTTTGTTAACATCGCTTGTGGTTTTGATGTACAATGAATTGCCTGTAGATTTTGTTGCCAAAGAATTTGACACTGTTACCTCCAACAAATTCTTAACGCTGCCAAAATAGTTTCTTTATTTGCCTCAAGTAGCATTCCATCCTTGCCCAAATGCCATTTCATGTAGTCATTTTAATGCTTACTTCAACATTCGTAATGCAGCTTCTTCTGCGGCTGTGACCTGTATTTGCTTATACAAATATTTATAAAACGTTTCCATTGGTCAATGTTCCTTAACAACCTCTGCCCTGTGAAATGATTGGTTACTTAGTAATATGGCTCTTTTCGTCTTCTCAGACGGTCTAGTGGAGGCTAATGTGTATTTTTGTGAGGTTTTTTTTGTCGAACAGCTTCTCAGTTGGCTAATTCTACCAATGTTTGACAAACATACACGGTCACAGAATGAACAAGTCAGGCGCAATAATCCACAGGGTTTTCCATCCTTTTTCATAAGTCTTTTCTCTTCTACGTTTTGCCTTAGCACAGTCTCAAATGATGTTATACCATTCCTTATGCACACTCTCTATGATGTGCAATCACTTGCCAGATGTTCCCGTGTGTTTTTACAGACGAATAAATCATTCAGAGATGATTTACATATATAAATTACTCAGTGGTAAGTTACGAACATATGATTGGCTATTATTTTATTATCAAGATCGCGCAGATTAATCCGGGATGAATACAGTAGGGACTAGATCAATGGCGGCTGACAGTAGTACCACCGTTAGTTGTCATGGTTTCCATGTTTTCGTTGTCTATGAAAAACTATTATCACGTCTATGCTAATTCTTGTGTTATTGAGTTATTTGCGGGTCATCATCAATGTACTCCGAACATGTCCTTAGGTGCTCAGATCCCATCTCAGCAATAACCGCAGATTCCAGCGACTGACGACTCCAGTTCTATGTTGGTTGATTAATCTGCTTGCACTGCCACTAAATTTCTCATTTCTGGCTGTGCCCATCTTAACTCCCATTTCCATCATCCGAAGAAGTGACGTGAATCTGTGTTTGTCGAAGTCCTGTGCTCTTCCCACATCTCGGAGAACATTGGTGATGTCCGCCCGTTCCATTGGTTGCCCGTCCTCAATGACAGCGCAGCTAGCCAAACTGTCCGCTCTTTCATTTTCCCTTACTCCCGCATGTCCAGGGACATAGACAAAGGTGACCTTACGTATTTTGGATTTCTGCAACAACTCTACCCATTCATGCGTACTGAGACCACCTCCACTTTTTTTTATCATGCTCATCGAATCACTCAGTATACATGCGTGGGTGTAGTCTTGTGACTCTAACCATTTGAATGCCTTGGTCACTGCCATCACCTCCATTGTCATGCTACTCGTGGTCATGGCGTATGCACCACTGTCTTCTTTGACTATTCTGCCTGTCGAGCGTGCTGTAATGCCCATGCACTTCTTTGGTGTCGTCTACAGATCCGTCTGTATAGATGACTGCATCTTTCTCATCGGTGTTATCGCAGATGAGACCGTTGACCTCAGCATTAACCACGACCGGGTTCTGCTCCCTACTTTTCCTGTCGAGTGTGACAATGCACGAGAAAGTCCCCTTGAATGACGTAGCACCAGTATCCACTCCTTGCCAACGCTGATATTGGTAAGCCGACAGACCTGTTTGATGACATCTTCTGCTCGGCCCACCCATGATTTGACTCTTTTTAGCTTGACACCTCTCCCTGTGTTGAGCACGTGGTGCAATGGATGCTCTTTATCTGTACTAATCTTCAGGTATGTTCGTGATCTCCAGATCTTGATTCAGTCATCCATGGTTGGAAAGTCAAGAAGATACCTCATTTCTACACAGGGAGTGTCCCTTGTACATCCCAAGATAATGCCCATGGCTTCATAAAGGACAAGAGGTAGGGTTCGATCCCAACCGACGGCTTCCGAGTTCACGCAGCCTTAAATGGGTACCGGATTTTTTGCTGGGAAAGTAAAGCGGCACGGGCTTAATACCGACCACATCACCCCAAAAATCATGTGCCAAAGGTCTGTAAAATGTATGGTTACTAACACCATATTCCCTATACGCCGCCGGAACAAAGAATAAGTAGCCTCGGCTCTATTTTGGCAGCTGCCATGACCTTTAAGGCGGCTAATCCTTTGCAGGATTTGTTATCACATGGTCGACGTGGTCCCGAAAACACAGGATGCGATCAAACTTAACTCCGAGGTATGTCATCAACTTGTCTCTAGTCACCTCATAAACTCCCATTCGTACTACCGGTGTGGTCGTATTAACGATATGATTGTTAAGGGAGAACCATGAAACTGATGCTTTATTAGGATTAACCAAGGCACCTGAAACCCCACACCAGGAAGAAATGCGATCGAGTTCGTCTTGCATTGTGGAGGCGATTCCCCGTCTGTCTCTTCCCTGTCGATATACCAGAATATCATCAGCAAAAGTCATAGTTCTTCCCCTCCCATCCAGCTGTTGTTCCGTGATCGTTATTGTGTACACGTTAAATAGAACTGGTGACAATGGTGAGCCTTGTGGCAGCCCTGGACAAATGGATGTTGGCTCGGAAGACCAACTTCCACATCTGAGTATCACCTTCCTCTGAAACAGTGCAGCGGCGATCCATCTAATGAGGAAGGGGTGCACCGCCAGTTTGAGGAGCATATGCATGAGATATTCAAATGGTACCCTGTTGTATGCATCCTCCAGATCTATAGCAGCAGCACATGTCTCCTCTCGTCTGTGGAAGACTTCGAAGACGTCATAGGCAAAGACTGCCGCATTGAGCCATGTCTCTTTGTTATATCTATAACCTCCGAGTGTGAGTGGGAATGCGCATTTCTGTTCAAGGTGACAGGTGAGGACACGGGCAACTATTTTCTCCAGCAGCTTGCGCGCAGTCTTCTGCATTGTGATGATTCTGTAGGCACTGATCTGAGAATGGTCCTTGTTTGGCTTCGGTAGCGGTAGTAAGTAGCTGTGTAGCCACTCCTCCTTAATCTGGCCACTCCGAATACTGGCATTAAACTCATTGGCCAGTTTTGTCAAGTCGTCGTCAGCTAAATCGCCTATGTCATCGTACCGAACACCATCTGGACCAGGAGCAGTGTTGTGTGACCTTTTAAGTGTCGTGCGAATGGTATCGGTTGTGATTGTGAGATCTTCTTCAGCCCTACATCCTTACACAATTTTGACAGCGATCCCCGTATCCTCATTCTTACAGCCTCATTTCTTGGTCCGTCTGCTCAATGTAGCGGGCAAGCAGGGCCTTCCCATTGCTCTCATCAGATTTGTGCCATATCTGGCCTGTGCCCTGGAAGTCTGGTATGCCTCTGTGTCGTGTTGTGCCATTCATGCTCTGATGAAGGCGCAGGAATGTGGCTAGCGATTTTTCTGAGCACACTTTTTTTTTGCAGAAGTCATCCCATTTGGCATCCTTAGCCTGCTTAGCACATAGTTTAAAGTGCATCATTTTTGGTCGACCTCTACTTTCAGACGCTTCAAGAACTCAGGTCTTTCTAATTCTTGTGTGACCAAGGTAAGGATTTGATGAATTTGTTCCTCTTTATTTTCTTTGCTTACTGGGAATGTCGATAATTACTGATTACTTTACTGTACCTGGTGGTCATATTTTGTGTTATCATTGATACAATGTAGAGCTGTGTTGTACCTTCTTTAATTGTCATCTCAACCCAACAGGCTGTAACGTCACTTTTTTGTTTTAGCTGCTCACTTCTCAGATCAACACTCAGTCAAAAGTTGTTCTTTCGTTTGAATGTAATAGACAGCTTGACAGAGCAGATAGAGAGACAGACTAAGAACATGCATTCTTTTCTTCTACATTAGCTTTCCCAGCAACGTCTATCTTATTTATTGATTGCATTCTTGGTATTGTTGTAAACTCTCTATTTATTTGCATCTAGTAATCTTCAAGGTGATTTCACATTATCCATGATTTACTTCCATAAAGCATGATTGAGCCTCTACAAAATTAAAGTATACTTGTTCTTTTTTCTATGAATATAGGTTATATGTTATAGGTTATAGGCTATAGGTTATAGTCTATAGGTTATAGGCTATAGGTTATAGTCTATAGGTTATAGGTTATAGGTTATAGTCTATAGGTTATAGTCTATAGGCTATAGGTTATAGGTTATAGTCTATAAGTTATAGGTTATAGGTTATAGTCTATAAGTTATAGGTTATAGGTTATAGTCTATAAGTTATAGGTTATAGTCTATAAGTTATAGGTTATAGTCTATAAGTTATAGGTTATAGGTTATAGTCTATAAGTTATAGGTTATAGGTTATAGTCTATAAGTTATAGGTTAAGTCTATAAGTTATAGGTTATAGGTTATAGTCTATAAGTTATAGGTTATAGTCTATAAGTTATAGGTTATAGGTTAAAATCTATAAGTTATAGGTTATAGTCTATAAATTATAGGTTATAGGTTATAGTCGATAAGTTATAGGTTATAGGTTATAGTCTATAGGTTATAGGTTTCGTGAAAATAGAGTTTTGCATTTTGTGGAATACAACTTTTTATTTGCTCGAGTTCTTGTAACTGGTGTATCGCTAATTCTCACTGTTATTACAGTGAATAGTTTTACAGTATATATTTGTTACAGTGAATAGTTGTTACAGTGAATAGTTGTTACAGTATATTTGTTACAGTGAATAGTTGTTACAGTGAATAGTTGTTACAGTGAATAGTTGTTACAGTGAATAGTTGTTACAGTATATATTTGTTACAGTGAATAGTTGTTACAGTATATATTTGTTACAGTGAATAGTTGTTACAGTATATATTTGTTACAGTGAATAGTTGTTACAGTATATATTTGTTACAGTGAATAGTTGTTACAGTATATATTTGTTACAGTGAATAGTTGTTACAGTATATATTTGTTACAGTGAATAGTTGTTACAGTATATATTTGTTACAGTGAATAGTTGTTACAGTATATATTTGTTACAGTGAATAGTTGTTACAGTGTATATTTGTTACAGTGAATAGTTGTTACAGTATATATTTGTTACAGTGAATAGTTGTTACAGTATATATTTGTTACAGTGAATAGTTGTTACAGTATATATTTGTTACAGTGAATAGTTGTTACAGTATATATTTGTTACAGTGAATAGTTGTTACAGTATATATTTGTTACAGTGAATAGTTGTTACAGTATATATTTGTTACAGTGAATAGTTGTTACAGTATATATTTGTTACAGTGAATAGTTGTTACAGTGTATATTTGTTACAGTGAATAGTTGTTACAGTATATATTTGTTACAGTGAATAGTTGTTACAGTATATATTTGTTACAGTGAATAGTTGTTACAGTATATATTTGTTACAGTGAATAGTTGTTACAGTATATATTTGTTACAGATTAATTATATCATATGCACAAATAAACATACTTTATTTCTTTTTTTCCCCCCGTTGAAATATATCTCAAAACTCTAAACAAAAATATCAGCGTGAATATATAAATAAATATGAACCGTAGAATAAAGTATTAAATAGTTCACTGAGTAGCTGCCATTATCATTCACTTGTGAGGAACTCAGTGCACTTATTCTTTCACCTAACTATGATAGTTCAGTACCTATTTACAGCAGTTTTGACAGGAGCGAATCCGTTTTTTTTTTTTTTCAATTTCGGATCAAACATAAAAAAACAATAAAATGAAAGTAAAAAGAAAACACAACTGGCAGCATATGTGTATTCTCAAGATGTATGTCATTAGAACTATTCTGAAATTTCAGAACATCATATGTACTTGTGCATGGACATAACATACGAGCACTCTTATATTTCTTACAACAAATTATTCCCCCTTGTGCATGGAAACTACAGCCCTTGCCCAAAATAAGTAGTGTCTTATTCTAAGCAACAAAAATCTGTATCGTTGATACTGTCGTGTGATCATTGTAGCAATTCTTTCAGTTATCTTGTTTTCATAATTTTATATTGTTACAGCTGTTGACATATATCTCTTGTTTGTGCATTTGTTGACTGACTCTACCCATAGTTCTGTTTCAGCTCCGAGTAGATCTACTGTAGAAGCTCTTGTAGAGCAGTCTGTTAGCGGAGTCAGCTTTAAGAGAGTAGCAGAGCTTGGACTTTCACTACCTGTAACACTGCTTGTCCAATGTGCCTTTGGTGATGATGTAGCGTAGCTCTACAGCTTGCCCCACCATTGTTACAACGCACGCGAGAAAATGCCACAAGCTAACGCTCAACATGACGTTCATACATGACTTGTTATAATATCAAATTACATTTAACAAATTATTTGAGATTTCATTTTTTTTTTAGAAACTGTTAGCTTGGCTCAATAAACTGTTTATAATTGATTAGCTTAAACTAAATTAGTTTACAATTATTTGGAAAGGTTACAACAATTTTAGCTGTAATTTGTTGTAATGGAAGTGTATTGCCCGTATGATACACACCTACTCCCAGCAAACTACAAATTATCGTACATGTAGACAAGTAGTTTTCTTTGGGGAAAGATGGGGGCTAACCACAAATCATCGTACATGTAGACAAGTAGTTTTCTTTGAGGAAAGATGGGGGCTAACTACAAATCATCGTACATGTAGACAAGTAGTTTTCTTTGAGGAAAGATGGGGGCTAACTACAAATCATCGTACATGTAAACAAGTAGTTTTCTTTGAGGAAAGATAGGGGCTAACCACAAATCATCGTACATGTAGACAAGTAGTTTTCTTGAGGAAAGATGGGGGCTAACTACAAATCATCGTACATGTAGACAAGTAGTTTTCTTTGGGGAAAGATGGGGACTAACTACAAATCATCGTACATGTAAACAAGTAGTTTTCTTTGAGGAAAGATAGGGGCTAACTACAAATCATCGTACATGTAGACAAGTAGTTTTCTTTGAGGAAAGATGGGGGCCAACCACAAATCATCGTACATGTAGACAAGTAGTTTTTTTATGGAAACATGGGGGGAGATAAAGGTAATCCTAAATATTCCTTTCTGTGCAGAAGAGTACAAGAGATGCGTTGTTCTCATCAAAAGGAAGCAAAAAATAAAATAACAACAAAACAAACAAGACCTAAATATATATTAATATTTTTTAAATGAGATAAGAGCAAATAAAGGCTTACACTGTGGCATTTTGTCGAATGCGTGAGCATGTCCACTACCTACAGAAAGCTGTTGAAACTTATGATACTTTTTTAATTTCCCAGGAAGAGCAAAAGAGTGCCCGGAAAGATAGGGCCACTTCCAACGTTTTTGCCAAGCTGCCCAAAAAGACGCTTCAGGAAATGAAGGAGGTAGGAAGGCGAGTCTTACCGCCCATGAGTAAAGAGTGGCTTAACGAGTAATTGTACTTTATTTCAGGCCATAAAATCCAAACGGGATGAGCCAAAGCGCGCTCAGAGGGCACCGTCCAATGTTTTCGCCATGTTCAGACAGTCCCAGGTCCAAGAATTTAAAGAGGTCTGATTACTAAAGCTTCCATCACTGCATCGTTAAATACGTGTCTATTTTTAATGTGACGCTACTGTCCATGCAGCGCCATCACACAGCATGGGACATAATCCTAGGAATGAAGTGGAAGTTGCCTGCTTTTGCTTCATCATAATTTGTCGTTTGTGTTCTTTCTTATCCACTATCTTTTAGGGCTGACATTTCGCTGTTTCCTCTTATGATTCAGTGGTAAATGCCGGCGACCACGCAAGTTCTTCTAAACTCCCCCGCCCCATTGCCTCTACCTTCTCTTGGTAGAGTGCAGCCATTTTCAGACTTTACCATAATGATGCTACGGTATACTTTCTAAAACTCAAGTTATGTATAATTTTTAAGAAACCTCAGCGCCACACGACGAATGTGCTGTCCAAGATGAGACCAGCACAGGTGCAAGAATACAAAGAGGTCAGGTATTGAAGAGTGGACCTACATGAATACCATACCTAGTATTTCTTAGCCCACCCAGTGCCAACTCTGCCCTCCTCATTCCTAAACTCTGTTCACAACTGTTCCCCTTTTATCCTAAACATTCCACCAGTATGCCTGCCCCGAGCTTTAACCTAAACTTCCCATCAAATGTCTACTCAGTCATAGACTATGCCTCCACGTTAACTCTTCTCTTACCTAACTTTCAACAAAATTGCCTCTTCAGACATAGACTCCAAGTTAACTCTTCTCTCACCCAAACTTTCCATCAAATTGCCTCCTCAGTCATAGACTATGCCTCCACGTTAACTCTTCTCTTACCTAAAATTTGCACAAAATTGCCTCCTCAGTCATCGACTATGCCTCCATGTTAACTCTTCTCTTACCTAAACTTTCAGCCAAATTTCCTCCTCAGTCATCGACAATGCCTCCATGTTAACTCTTCTCTTACATAAACTTTCCACAAAATTTCCTCCTCAGTCATAGACTATGCCTCCACGTTAACTCTTCTCTTACCTAAACATTCCACAAAATTGCCTCATCAGTCATAGACTATACCTCCACGTTAACTCTTCTCTTACCTAGACTTTCCACAAAATTGCCTCTTCAGTCCCCGACTATGCCTCCATGTTAAGTCTTCTCTTACCTAAACTTTCCACAAAATTTCCTCCTCGGTCATAAACTATGCCTCCACGTTAACTCTTCTCTTACCTAAACTTTCCACAAAATTTCCTCCTCGGTCATAAACTATGCCCCCACGTTAACTCTTCTCTAACCTAAACTTTCCACAAAATTTCCTCCTCAGTCATAGACTATGCCTCCACGTTAACTCTTCTCTTATCTAAACTTTCCACAAATTGCCTCCTTAGTCATAGACTATGCCTCCACGTTAACTCTTCTCTTATCTAAACTTTCCACAAATTGCCTCCTCAGTCATAGACTATGCCTCCACGTTAACTCTTCTCTTATCTAAACTTTCAACAAATTGCCTCCTTAGTCATAGACTATGCCTCCACGTTAACTCTTCTCTTACCTAAACTTTCCACAAAATTTCCTCCTCAGTCATAGACTATGCCTCCACGTTAACTCTTCTCTTACCTAAACTTTCCACAAAATTTCCTCCTCAGTCATAGACTATGCCCCCACGTTAACTCTTCTCTATCTAAACTTTCCACAAATTTCCTCCTCAGTCATCGACTATGCCTCCACGTTAACTCTTCTCTTATCTAAACTTTCCACAAATTGCCTCCTCAGTCATAGACTATGCCCCACGTTAACTCTTCTCTTATCTAAACTTTCCACAAAATTTCCTCCTCAGTCATAGACTATGCCCCCACGTTAACTCTTCTCTATCCTAAACTTTCCACAAAATTTCCTCCTCAGTCATAGACTATGCCTCCACGTTAACTCTTCTCTTATCTAAACTTTCCACAAATTGCCTCCTCAGTCATAGACTATGCCTCCACGTTAACTCTTCTCTTATCTAAACTTTCCACACAATTTCCTCCTCAGTCATAGACTATGCCCCCACGTTAACTCTTCTCTAACCTAAACTTCACGCCAGAATACTCTCCCTTTATCCTGAACTTTTCGTACGAATTATTTCGCATTTTTCTGAGACTTTCCACGCTTAAGTCTATGAGTCCAGTCATTACTTCTAAGACTAATCTCTAACACTGACACTAAACTCTTCTCCCAAATCGAATGTTAGTTTTCACAAGTAAACTTTTCACCTTCAGAATCTTTAAATTCAGCGCTTTTCAGTTCAAAATGAAACACCTAGATCTCATGACTGTCACTTTCCTGTCATTCTCCTGTCAACCTCCCCCGCACCCCCACCACTTTCATCAAGCCCCCTTTAAGAAAAGTTCATCCTAAACTCTGTTGACAAATTCGCTTTATAAAAATGTTGTCTGCAAAATAAATAAATACAAATTAGTCATTTCTATTTTGTCGCTGTTTTAGAATCATGTTAATCTCGCATTAAGAATTCTCTTTGGAAGTAAATAAATTATAAATGATAATATGTAGACAATGTGCGCAATAGAATCATACAATTTCCGAAGTTTGACAAGTCGAATCATTTATACCAGACACTAAGAGCATACGTAAATCGCAGAAAAAAAGAAACAATTTCAAATTAAACAGTTTTTGTTAGAGAAAACGCTTGATATCAATTTTGCAGACAGCAGTTCTTTCCCTACCCTTAACTAGACTGTGCAAGAAATAATGTTTGGTGTTCTACCGCATTAAACAACGATTGGTGGTGTTCTTGTGCCATACACAATGTTCAGGTAGTGCAACATGGAAAGCAACCTCTAATGATTTCATGATGGTGGTGTTTCTCACACTGTGTTTAATACTGACATAATTATGGATATTTGATGTGCTATACGTACTTCTCAGTGTATCTAATGCTTACTAAATTATGGGTTTTGGTTGTGACGTGCACTTCATACATGATATACCATGCTCACTTCACTATAGATATGGGATAAACATACACACCTAACATGAGATCTGTTCATTATGGACATTGGACGTGCTATACGTCTATAACAATGCGTCTAATCTGTCTCTTTTTCTTTTGGATGCACTATATGTCCATCATCATCATGTGCCATACCGGTTGGAGTAGGCGGTCATGTCCTTCCACAATCTTCTATCCACTGTGCATCGTATCAATTCTGTTGTTGACTGTTTTCCATGCCATTACAGCAAGCTAGCTAGTATCTTCCCTTTTTTACGTCCACGATCTCTCTTTCCGGGTATTTTTTATTTATAACAAATTATTCCAACTTTATTCTTCTTATTACGTGCCCGAAAAATGTTGATTGTTTCTTTCTGATGTTTTTTTATGAGCACCCTTTTTGTGTTGCCTCTTTAAGAATGTACTCAATCATCTTTTTAGCTGTCCATGGAACTTTCAACATTCTATATGCCCATCACAGTCTGGCTAATCAGCCTCCTGTTTCTTGTTAGTAACCAACGTGACATCAAGTAAAACCAAACCATTTTTTTCCTCAATCTGGCTCATTCTATTTATAGCAAAGATCACGTCAACCCGACGAAGGCAACGATAACATGGTCTTCTTTGAATAATGACACAGTCATGACGTCATCGCTATCTGTGATCAACATTCAGAGGTTTTGGAGAGAACTCATTTAATTTGATACCCAGAAGTGTGGTTTGATTGGAGTCTCGCTTAACAAGCATGTAGACCAGGTGATATTGACAACCGGAAAGGTCCTATCTGCTATGAGGGAAGCAGCACAAGTTGAGGAGCGTCATCTTGTGCTCTTTAAAACAGAGTTTATGGCTCTTTTTCACAATGTTCTTGTCTCCTTAAAGTAATGTTCGTGTCTTTTTTATCAAAATGTGTGTTTCTTTATCACGTTGATCTTGTCCCTTTATCAGGTTGCTCTTGTTCCTTTATCATAATGGTCACGTTTTCTTTATCACGTTGGTCTTGTCCCTTTATCGCGTTGTTCTTGTATCTTTATCACGTTGGTCTTGTCCCTTTATCACGTTAGTCTTGTCCCTTTATCACGTTGGTTACGTTTTCTTTATCACAGTGGTCTTATCATAGTCCTGACACTCTCAACTCAAATAAATAATACGATAATTCATTGTCAGTTGTGATATCACTAGCTTGATAACTAGAAAATATATAATTCACAATAATCATCCTGCTAATCGCATTGGATACGTTACACTTTACGGCTTCCACTTTTCATGAATGTAAGCAAAACTATATTTTTGCTTCACCAACTCAGAACATATAACTTAACATATGCATACACATCTGCGTATGTTAAACCTCTCAATTATTTGCCTAACACTTGCATTTCTAAAACAAAGCTTCGACGATAACATTTTATAATCAAGTTATCCTGGCATGTTATCTAATCATGTGTTTGTATTGTATTTAACCCAACACGTTATAGCCCCTATATTGGTTATTTGTGTGTGGTTTGTTTGTATCTCACTTTTCAAATAAATGTTTCTCTGCCTTTTATGTGACCATTCAGCACAAATCGCAAGTCTTCATAACTTTTGATTGCCTTGTGTTTATTTCTCTGTCTGCCTCAGTTTTATGTCTGGAGCGATGACTTGAGCAGCTGAATTTTGCGCGAAAACTTTTTATTTCTTTTTTTTCCGCACCTGCAGGTATGTGCTCGGGGATCCCTCGCTATGGAGGCAGATATTCTCAGATTTCTAAGCTACTCTAATTTTTTATGGTCGAGAGTTTTGACGTTCTTGGGTAGGTTGTTTCTCGTCAACGTTGCCCGGGCAGCTGCCATTTTAAACTACCTTTTTGATTTCTAAATTCAGAAGGTTTAACGTGATCAGAACGCACATAGGAACTCCTGTATTTACCATCATCTGAGAGGGCTAGTCACAGAATCTCACTACCTAAAGAGGGCTAGTCACCGAATCTTACTACCTAAAGAGGGCTAGTCACCGAATCTTACTACCTAAAGAGGGATTGTCATTGGATCTCACTACCTAAAGAGGGCTAGTCACAGAATCTCACTACCTAAAGAGGGCTAGTCACAGAATCTCACTACCTAAAGAGGGCTAGTCACAGAATCTCACTACCTAAAGAGGGCTAGTCACCGAATCTTACTACCCAGAGAGGGATTGTCATTGGATCTCACTACCTAAAGAGGGCTAGTCACAGAATCTCACTACCTAAAGAGGGCTAGTCACCGAATCTTACTACCCAGAGGGGCTAGTCACAGAATCTCACTACCTAAAGAGGGCTAGTCACCGAATCTTACTACCCAGAGAGGGATTGTCATTGGATCTCACTACCTAGAGACCGGGGATGGTAGCGCCATGAAGAAATGGAGGATGTGAAGTGAAACATGCCTTTTATCTGTTGTGGGATTTGAACTCAGGAGCGTCTTGCCTAGAGGCTGACGCCAGACCACCAGCCTACCTTATGACTTCAACATGTTGTTCGGAACACCAGGCTTCGAAGCGCCACCCCACTCCACCCCACCCCACCCCTTTTACCCCAGTCAACCAACCTGGAAAAAAAGTTGGTACCTGGCCGTTGGTCAGGGAAGGTCAGGCATCCGGGGAAAAGCACTGGCCGCGCTCACTCAACGGTGTGCCTACTTGTAGTAGAGACCCTACGCTACGGAAGTAAAGGTACTTATATCTTATTCTTTCTTCTTAACCCTTTGAACTCCAGTCGGAAAATAGGTCACTCACACGAGATATCCACCCAATCCGGTCTGGAGCAAGCAAGGACAACTCTTCCCAGTATTTCACGGCCTCTTTCATTTAATCATGTATAATCCGTCGCTAAGTCACCAATGGCTTGGCTCTTCTTCGTTTGCCAGGTGGTGTCCATGTTAATGCTAGGCGCGGATGCCTGGCTCGTTCCATTCGTAGAACGTGGCCTAGCCATTTCCAACCTCTTCTTTTCACTTCTTGATTGATGCTGTTGGTGTCTGATCAAAAATACTGTTATGGTACACTTGCTACCCTCACGATATGAATTAGTGGAACTCACCTTCTGTCTTGCTGGTCTCCTCCCAATTGTTCTCCCAATTTTCCTTGGTCTTCATCCAACGAGTACAAGAGATGATCCCTGTGAAGTTAAGGCTAGAAACTGGACATCTTTACTGTTAAAGATAATTTTTTTTTATCTTTTATGCCCTGTTTGGGGGCATCGGTAGTTGGGAAAACCACCGACTCGGCTACCGACATTCCGACAACCTGTGTTCGATTCCCGCTGGAAGCAGTGTGAGTTGTACTCGTGGTTGGGGAAAAAAATACCTCCAAACAAGACCCAGCCGGTGGTAGAAATGGGTAACAGGGTAGCATTCTGGAAGGTGAGGAATGCCGCCTCGCATCATGAATTTCGATGCTTTAAGCGACACTATCCAGAAGTCTCCGAACACTTCTGGATAGGCGACCGAGCACATATGGGTGGAAACTCGCGTGCTAAGATGCCGATTCAAGTCTTGTACTTTACCTTACAACCTTTACCTTACCACTTTGCCTTACCTTTACTGTTATAGATTGTTTCAATTTTCTGAAGTGTACCAAGGGTTTTCTAAGAGCTGGAGAATGAAGACCGCAAGCTCAGGGTAGATGCCATATGGTTTTTGGGTCAGAGTTTTTATTTCAACCCCGATGTGGAAAATAATATTCAACCCCGAATTCACTTTACTTGTTACACAAGGTTTTACCCATTCGGCCTTATTGCACTGGCCACCTCATAGATAAATGTGATGGTGAAATTAAAAATATGTTTGCATCTTCAACAAGCTACCTCAGTACTTGCCATAGGACATCAGGCGTGACGGAGAGTGGTTATTTGGCTCAATGGAAATCTGTCTATCAATTTGTAAGTCTGTTTGTTTAACTGTCTGACTGCCTGACTATATTGATCAATATGTCTGTCTATCTGACAATCCTTCAGTCATATCGTCCATCAGTTAAGTATATGTCAGTTTTTTGTTTATCAAATGGTCTGCTTGTTGAATAGTTTGTGTCTGTCAACCTCTCTATCTCTTCATTGTATGCATAAATGTATTGCATGTCTTAAAGCACGTTTGTAATAATGTCACAGTGTTATATTGTGTAAATAACCATCATTTCTCGGAACTTGTTAACCTGCAATATAATTTACATAAATTTATCTCAACAAGAATTATACTTATCAAATCAACTCATTGTTAAAACTGTAAACACTCCTCTAGATTCATGCACATTAAATGTTGTAGTTTTGATCAAATAATTACAGTACCCCCTTCCAAACCGCTTTCCCATTACTTCACATAAGTTGAACTATGTATAATGGTAGACAACCTAACTCTATAGATTATAAATGTATTTGTCCTTATTGTAGATTTGCTTACTCCCCTTTTTATGACCCTGACCAGTGGTTTTCAACCTTTTCTATTTCCGGGAATACGTAAGTAAATAAGAATATTGTTGAGTCACTATCGTAAAATATGGTAACCAGGAACATAATATACTTCTATGTTCGGAGTGCAATGATGATGACCCGCAAATAACTCAATAACTCAATAACTCAATAATATACTTCTTTTCTTCTTAATTAAAATGTGCGATACAGGTAGGCAAGAAATAGGCCAACTAAAATTGTTTAATCGAAATATCTTCAAATATAAAGGTAGAAGCAGATGTGATTGCCTACTTCATAGAATATGCAACAGAATTGAACATGAAACGTGAAGTATCAACTTTGCCGAGAAACTTGAAAATTGGTGACAAAGATGACAGATTAATGGAAATATAAAAAGATGTTGACAGCGAGACTACAGCTGTCCGAATCTGTAGGTTCGTCATTTGTGAAGTTTACCCGAGATGAAATATGTTAGACGAAACAGCCTGAGAGAAAAGATCGGAAATGAAGAACTGTGAGAAAAATACCAAAAATAATCCCTGCCATAGAATATATAAAGAAACAACAGATAAATGGTTCGGTCACGTGACAAGGCAGAAATATCAAAACACAACACAACGAGCCTTTAATAAACTTTGCAAGAGCACATCACGAAAAAGATGGATTGATGGGATATTAGAAGCATTAGGAAACATAACAGAAGCAGAGACAAACAAAGAGAAAAAGACCCTTGGCGCTGAAAGGCAAATGAGGAAGGAATGAAGAAGTAGAATAAGAAGGCCGATGGCTACAAAAGAAAGAAATAATCCTCTTGACCATTCGCCCTTAAAAGGACGTTGGCCGTAGATGCCTTGTTCTGTGGTTTATTTGAACCTCTCGACACAAAAACATCCGACCTCAGCATGACATTTTTGAGTACCGGATTGCCTTCAGTCTTCGATCGTTACTTACTTGGCCAGATGGGATAGTCTGTTTCCAGGAGCACCGAACGGGGGTGTAGCAGGTTCTTGATCAGATTTGTTACTTGCTGATCCTGGCGTATGCAGTCAGCGTTGGTCGCAGACCGTAAACACAACTCAGTTGCTGGACGGGCGTCTCCCCATGAAGGGTCTGGGAGAGTAAGGATTCATGCTCGGATGTGGTTTGTCACGTCAGTTGTTCTTTTCTTATAGCTACTGCTTTACTAGATCAACAACACACTTCATCTTAGCTCAAGAAAAATCATCTCTGCTGAGATGAAGTGTGTCAGGCGAATGACAGGAAACAGACTGAGAGACAAGATGAGAAATGAAGAACTGAGAAAAAAAGCTCGGAATAACTTGGCCAAAGAAAAATAAAGAAACAATAGATAAAGTGGTTTGGCCACGTGACAAGGCAGAAAGATCAAAACACAACACAAGGAGCCTTCAATAAACGTTGCGAGAACACTAGACTCAAGGGCCGACCACGAAAAAGATGGATCAATGGTATTTTAGAAACACTAGGAAGCACTACAGCAGCAGAGGCGAACAGAAGAGCAAAAGACCGCAAATGATATCTCCCCTCAACACTGAAAAGGCAAATGAGGAAGGAAAGAGGAAGAAAAATATATTGGCCGCAAGTAGTTAACGAGTATAACAATAGATATCAGTTGATGACAAGTTAACGAGTATAACAATAGATATCATATAATGATAAGGTGTCTCTCTGGGTCTTCCTCGTTTTATATATCCTGAGGTTTCCCATAGAAGAGCTTGTTTTGCTTTAAATGCCATAAGTTTTTTTGTTCTAGAATGTTCACTGGTCTATGGAAATTACAAAGATTCTTATATGGGGATTCACATGGCTCCGTTGCATGTTACGTGACATGTGAATGAAGTGTAACATTCACAGTATCAGATCTTGAACTGAAGAGATCGCTATTCTTACTCGATGTTATGGTTATAGTTAGTTGAAGGCCCCGGTATCACTGCAACATCCATAATTGCTCAACCACCCATGCCAGTGGAATCATCCGAATTAACATCTCAACGAATATCCAAACAAAGAAAGAAAGTTGCAGTCCCCATCATAGCAGCTATAGCACACGCCAAAAGACATATGGCTAAGCGGCACCGAAAGTGAACGCAGTTCAACTGTCATTCTTCATACGATATCATCATTCATCGTAAGCAATCTGAATATAGAAACACGATACGAATGAAAAACACAGCTCACTGTTTGCACAGAGCACTAAACTCAGTAGCTCCAGCAGCGAGCCGGACTTGCAACAATGAACACTTTTCAGGCTGAGCCTCAATAGTTCCTGCCGCATATCCGCCATATTAACCGGAAGTCTACTCGCTGTTAGTACATGTCCACCTCAGCGGACGACATACCCGACCTTTCATTCCATCAGGGTCGGGTCAACTGGCGAGTGCCAGGTTTGCAATGAGCACCAATCGTTTCATCGCCATCCATTACTCTACAGAAACACGTACTTGCTATTACTGAAAGGATAAAAAATACAATAATTTTCTTATTCTTTCCTTTCTTATTTACCTTTCAGCGTCGAGGGGTTACCAGTTAAATTTATGAAATCTCACAATTAAAGGATGCGACAAATAAGTTGAGAACCACTGGTTTACATTTTTAATTTCTCATTCATAAACCAAAATGCGCTCGCATTAACACAAAGTCTTACTTTAGATACACATCCCCCCAAATTCTCCCAATGCCAGAAGTTTTTGTTTCTCTTTTACTTTACAAAAATACGTTTCCAGACTCCAAATATATTTGTTTAACATGAAATAAGTCAAGAGTCTAAAGTTGTGTGCACATGATACTGCAGATTTGGTCAGAAAGTAACGATCATATTTTACATTTGTTTATCCACCCCATCCTGTCAACTCTTTGCCCGCTCGATCCCCAAACGATTCCTGTTTGCAGGCCTTCACAATGATTGACCAGAACCGCGACGGCATTATCGACATCGAAGATCTCAAGGACATGTACTCAAATCTTGGTCAGTATTTTTTCTGGTTAAAAATGTTAAAACTTCACTTCTCACTTGTCTTAATTATCAAATGTTAAAACTACACCTCTCACTTGTCTTAGTTATCAAATGTTAAAACTTCACTTCTCACTTGTCTTAGGTATCAAATGTTAAAACTTCACTTCTCACTTGTCTTAGTTATCAAATGTTGAAACTTCACTTCTCACTTGTCTTAGTTATCAAATGTTAAAACTACACCTCTCACTTGTCTTAGTTATCAAATGTTAAAACTTCACTTCTCACTTGTCTTAGTTATCAAATGTTGGAACTTCACTTCTCACTTGTCTTAGTTATCAAATGTTAAAACTTCACTTCTCACTTGTCCTAGTTATCAAATGTTGAAACTTCACTCTCACTTGTCTTAGTTATCCGATTAACACGGAAGTAGAAAAAACTTTATTTTTTAGAATTATGAATAAATGTAGCAGACGCAACGCTTGCGCTAACAGTGACAGTAGCCTGCGTCTGATTTTTGGAATCAGGAAGAGCGAACCAATGCTGACAAAGCGTGGGGTCTCTTAGAAAAGCTGCTTACCTTAGTTTTGGAAGTAATGATCCACAGAGCATGAATTCTACCTTCATTTGAAAGATTAAAACAAAGTAAGTGTGAACAATTCAAAGTGCTAACAAAGTTACAGACCAAATGTCGTCAATTTAAAAGCATCCTGCTATTTCAATGGGAACAAAGAAGAACTTGATAAACTCTATCTTTATTCTAACTCTTTGTTATCAATGCCAAACATGGACTCTGACTAAAGATCAAGAAATAAAATTGTGACTAAAGATCAAGAAATAAAATTGTGACTAAAGATCAAGAAATAAAATTGTGACTAAAGAAGATCAAGAAATAAAATTGTGACTAAAGATCAAGAAATAAAATTGTGACTAAAGATCAAGAAATAAAATTGTGACTAAAGATCAAGAAATAAAATTGTGACTAAAGATCAAGAAATAAAATTGTGACTAAAGATCAAGAAATAAAATTGTGACTAAAGATCAAGAAATAAAATTGTGACTAAAGATCAAGAAATAAAATTGACAACATGTGAGATGAGATGCCTGGAAAAAAAACTGTGAACAAAGCAGGAAGAGATCTTGTAAAGAACGATGAAATCAGAAACACCATTGGGATTCTACCAGCACCCGAATACAGGAAAGAGACAATGATGAAAGTGGTTGGACATTTAATGAGCATGGACCCGTCAGCGCCAGCGTCAAGAGCTTATAACAACAAAATGGAACAATCAAGATACAGAGGTAGACCAAGAAGAAGATGGGTTGAGGGAATTTACGACATAATAAAACAATACAACATCACTATGTACCACGCCAAAGAAAATGTCATTGATTTTAAAAATAACACACATTGACTTAAGCCTGCGACGCCTACAGGAAAAAACCCAGAACAACATAAAAGAGGAAAGAAAGAATTGTGCGACTAGGTAATCTGGAATAGAAAGGTTCCAACAATTTGATTGTAAAACTAGGCAAACTCGACAGATTGTGGAAGATTCAGACAAACTAGTCATGCAATAGAAAGTATGTTTGTTTTTTAAATAGTGCTTCATTTCTAATGAAAGAGTGTAAAGACTTAATTGGTTTAAAGAAAACAACAAACATCATATAAAATATAATGTGCTTCAAGTCTGGCAACTCTGTCTCCCCAGGCCGCATCCCACCTGACTCTGAGCTGAACGAGATGTTGAAAGAAGCACCAGGTCCCCTCAACTTCACCATGTTCCTCAACCTCTTTGGGGAGAAGCTCAGTGGTGAGTGATAGAATAATGGCGAGACATAGAGTGAGGGATAGAACAATGGCGAGACATAGAGTGAGGGATAGAACAATGGCGAGACTTAGTGTGAGGGATAGAACATTGGCGAGACATAGAGTGAGGGATAGAACAATGGCGAGACTTAGTGTGAGGGATAGAACAATGGCGAGACATAGTGTGAGGGATAGAACAATGGCGAGACATAGTGTGAGTGAGGGATAGAACAATGGCGAGACATAGAGTGAGGGATAGAACAATGGCGAGATATAGTGTGAGTGATAGAACAATGGCGAGATATAGTGTGAGGGATAGAACAATGGCGAGATATAATTTGAGGGATTGTGAGAGTGTGAGTGTTAGAGAGAAAATGTGGCGAATTACATAATCTGGGTGAGACAGAAAGAAAATTTGAGAGATTGCAAGAATGTGAGAGAGACAGAAAGAAAGTGTGAGGGATTTCGAGTATGTGTGAGTGACAGAAAGAAAATGTGAGAGACTGCAATAATGTGTGAGAGACAGAAAAAAAAGTGGAAGGGGTAACAATAATGCGTGGCAGTCAGAAAGAAATTGTAAGGTGTTACAATAATGCGTGTCAGGCAGAAAGAAATTGTGAGGTGTTACAATAATGCGTGGCAGACAGAAAGAAATTGTGAGGTGTTACAATAATGCGTGTCAGACAGAAAGAAATTGTGAGGTGTTACAATAATGCGTGGCAGACAAAGAAAAGATGAGAGATTCCTCAAAGAAGCACACGCCAACTACCTGCTATCACTGTTGTAAGTTGCCAAGTTATGAATGTCTATCCACAGGTACCGACCCTGAAGACACAATCCGACAAGCATTCTCCATGTTCGATGCTGACGGCAAAGGATTCATCCCTGAAGAATAGTAATTTCTTGTCTGTTTGTCTCGAGAATCAACAAAATAATTTGTGGTTATCTTGTTTTATTTCAATATCGTTTAGGCTCTCTCTCTCCCTCTCTCTTTCTCCCTTCCTCTCTCTTTACCTCATTTTCACTCTCTCCCTCTCTCTCTCTATTTCTACCTCTCTCTCTCCTCTCTCTTGATCTCTCACACTCCCTCACACTCTCTCTCTTTTCTCCCTCACCCTCTCTTCCCCCCCCCCTCTCTCTCCCTCTTTCTCTCTTCCGCCATTTTCTCTCCCTGTCTCTTTCGCCCTCTGTATCTTTCTCTCTCTCCCTCTCCCGCTCTCTCTTTTCTCTATCCATCTTTCTCTTTTATTCCCTCTCTCTCTCTCTATATTTTAGCTCCTCTCTCTCTCTCTCGCTCTCTCTCGCTCTCTCTCTTTTTCTCTCTTTCTCCCTCTATCGTTCTCTCTTTCCTTTTCTCTCTCTTTCCCAATCTTTCTTTCGCGTTCTCCCTCTCTATTTCTCTTTCCCCTATCTCTCTTTTTCCCCCTCCCTCTTTTCCCTCCCTCTTTTTCTCCATCTCTTTTGTCTCCTCTCTTTCGTTGTCTCTTTCCCTTTCTCTCTCTCTTTCTCTCTCCCTCTCTCTTTCCTCTCTCCCTATCTCTTTATCTTTCACCCTCTCTCACTCTCTCTCCTTCTCTCTCCCCTTCTCTCTCACACTAAGTTTGTAACGAATGTCAATCTGTGCAGTTTTTGTCTGCTTCAGGTAGAGATGAGACAAAGATAATCGTATATCGGCTCGTACGTCTATACCAACAGAAATATGTTTATGTAATTTTGTTATGAGGAGTATTGAATACAAAGCTCGATTAATGAGAGAGTGAGTGAGTGAGTGAGTGAGTGAGTGAGTGAGTGAGTGAGTGAGTGAGTGAGTGAGTGAGTGAGTGAGTGAGTGAGTGAGAGTGAATGTATAGGTGAGTGAGTGAGTGAATGTGTAGGTGAGTGTGTGCGTGACTGAGTGAATTTGTGAGTGAGTGAATGTGTGAGTGAGTAAATGTATGAGTGAGTGAATGTGTGACAGAGTGAGTGTATGACTGAGTGAAAGTGTGAGTGAGTGAAGGAGTGAGTAAATGTGTGAGTGGGTAAGTGAGTGATTGAAAATGATATGTGTCTAAAACGTGTGTTTATATATAATGATGTAAACTGAAACGGCAAACAAAGACACGATCACACAAATCTATTTATTCTCATAAAATCGTCTGTTTACAACCGTTTAGCACATTCACGTATGTATTGGAATTTATTCTTAGAAATTATTCTTGGAAATAATAAACAAGAAATAACAAATAAAATATAATACAATTATTCTTAGAAATGCCCAAACAACAACAAAGAAAAAATAAGTTATAGACAAACTTCAAATGACAAAACGACCTGGCACACATCGAGCGAACCTGTAGTAAGGTCGTTTGAATATGATGGTTGACTTAATAAAAACAGGTGCCAAATATTTCATTAAATTGCAATATGTTCATGATTCAAAATATGTTTGCTAGACTCAAATTGCTGACGTGTGTGTTTGTCTTCAACAGCCTGAAAGACTTGCTCGCAAACATGGGAGACAACTTCACTGATGAGGAGGTCTGTTTTCAGTAACTCTTTTGCAAAAATGTTCGATTCTTTATTCACAATTTGGTATTTTATGACTTATACAAGACAACTTTGTTATATACCAGTATTCAACATCATATACCATGCCTGCTGGCGTTGGTGATCATGTTTCTCCAAAACTCTGATGAAACTCGACAGTTATTTATCATTTATGTTGTTCATCTTCTGTCAGGCCATTCTCTTAAGCTGTCTGGTATCTTTCTCTTTGCTTCCCTCTATCTCTTCGTCCCTCAATTTTCTCTTTGTCACAGTGTATTCCAATGATTCCCTTCTCATTGCGTGGCCAAAAATGATGATTGTTACTTCGCTAATATTGGATATTAGCATACTTTTTTGCTTTGGCCTGTTTAAGAACGTTTTCATTACTCTCTTAGTTGTCCATGGTATTCTCAACATTCTTCTGTAAAACTACAATTCTACTACAGCCTTCGGTGATTAGGCGATCCATTACTATACAGAGAAGTTACGACGATGTTTTTCGGTTGCCTTCTGTCGGTTTGTTTACGCGTGACTCCGCTAGCCTTTGACGAAATGATTTCACTCACAAGGCAGTGATGTTTTATTTTAGGGAACTCGCCCTTAGTCTTTTACCCTCCCCAGCATACCTGAAAGGCAGCATGGCAGGCGTAGGTTGCACTGTCTACCACATACAGAAGTAGGTCAGATTACCTGACCTGACGAGCGTGAGATAAACTGGACAAAGTAAACAAAGCTCAGTATGAGTCAGACTCGGTTCTTATCATTTCTTGTCTCTGGCTTCATAAATCTCCAGCAAGTTCTAGAAAGACTTAAACTAATGTCGAGAGGGGCGGCATCAACCTCACAGCAAAATCACGTGACAGGTCGACATTTGTTGGATTCACAGATCTAGAACCTGTAACTCCTTCGTTCGTCCAAAAACCAGCATTAGAATAATACAGATAAAGAAGGGGGACGATGAAAGGTGAAAAGAGGAGGAGAAAACGTGGATGAATGAGGAGGGGGAGATGAAATAGATTATAAAGAAGAGAAAGAATAAAGCAAAAGAAAAAAGAAGAGTAAAGGAATAGGGACAAGAATTAAATAAAAGAAGAGGAGAAGGAGGAAAAAATAGGACAGGATGAAGGGGAAGAAGAACGGAGGAGGAGAAGGAGATGAAGAAGAGAAATCTGGGTTTTGTGTAAAAATTGTTTTCTATTTGTATTGTAACGTATAACACATAAGTATGTCGTCCAACGGAATGTCATAATTGTTGATGAGATCACGATATCACGTTACTGTTACTCGATCCTTGAAGTAACTAGATACTACTACTCCGGGAGCTAGTTAATAGACGTCACAAAGAAACATACCCCTGAAGCATTAGGAAAAATGGTTCAAATTTCATTGGACGCTAAACAAATACGATTGCTATTCTCAATATTTTCTTGTCTAAATTTCTACTTATTTCATTCGAGTATTGGGGTTCCAAAACAAATTTTAGTTTTATTTGACAATTAAAAGTTTAAAATACACTATCAAATGAGTTCTATAAACGTAAGAGTAAATGAATAAAATGAATTGAAGAAAAGTAACAGAATAAAAGAAATTTTTTAACGAAAATATTTGAAGAATATTTGAAACAAGTGCAACGCGTCAAATACTTGGGCACAATAATAACATCAGATGGAAGATGCACCACAGAAATAATAAAAAAATTCCCTATGGAGCTACATATAAATAAACCTTTATACTCACTGTTGTAAAAAAATATTACATTTGTTATATTTGACACCTTTCTATTTAACTCCCATCTCCGAATACGCTAGTTTGTACCTCTATACAGTTGAGCTGCTAAATAAGTTTATGTTTAGTTTTTAATTCAGTCGACAGGTCATTCTGATAGCACATCGAAGAAGTCTATATGTTTCCTCTATTCTTCCTAGAAGTCTATATGTTTCCTCTATTCTTCCTAGAAGTCTATATGTTTCCTCTATTCTTCCTAGAAGTCTATATGTTTCCTCTATTCTTCCTAGAAGTCTATATGTTTCCTCTATTCTTCCTAGAAGTCTATATGTTTCCTCTATTCTTCCTAGAAGTCTATATGTTTCCTCTATTCTTCCTAGAAGTCTATATGTTTCCTCTATTCTTCCTAGAAGTCTATTCCTTCCTCTATATCTTGGTATATGACGTGGAAAGAGTATCAGAGGCAGAAGCTAGCGAGTTGGATAGTGTGAGTTGATCTTTTTATTTAAAAAGCCGTTGGAAGTGAGATGACCATATTTAATATAATTTATGGTAATTTTAACATTTGACAACAAGTCGATTTATTACTGTAACGTTTTCCATCAGTATTTCCCTTAAATATACCTACCTATGTATTGTCCCTTGAAGACAGCACGTAAATATACTTACCTATGTATTGTCCCTTGAAGACAGCACGTGAATAGAAATTCTAGCCTCTCTGTGTTCGACAAATCTTCACTATTAAGTGTCAGACTTTTTAGAGGGTGCTCATGCCACATGAACCATCAACCTCAGCAAGGGAGCTTATGCCAGCTATTGTTGCTTTTCGCCTTAGCTTCTCTTTTTCGTGTTTTTCTAGAGCGGCCTCTTTTTCTTTTTTCCGTCTTGTTCCTATTTGAGGACTTGCTTTGAGATTCCTCTTATTGTCTCTTCTCGTAACATAGCAGACACATATCCACCTTCTTCTCTTGATTATAGATATCCCTTAGTCATGCCTACATATATTGCTACCAATGCCAAACCTGGACCCTAGACGTAAGAACAATAGGAAAACTAACCATAATGGACATGAAATGTGTTGGGTGAATGACAGGGAACAGGCTGAAATTAAGAGCTGAGGAAAAATCTCGAGATAATTCTCGCTATAGAGTACATAAATAAAGAACATATAATATGGTGTGGCCACTTGATAAGACAGAAAGACCAAAACACAGCACACAACCTTTAATAAACGTTGCGAGAAAACCAGACTCAATGACCCATCACGAAAAAGATGGATGGATGTTACATTAGAAACACAAGGAAACATAACAGCAGCAGAGGCCAACAAAAGTACAAAAGACCACAAGTTATATCTCCCTCAACGCTGAAATGAGGAAGGGAAGAAGATGAAGGAAAAAAAAGTAAAAGAAGGCATATTGCATATAATTTATTGGCACGTATATTTACTTGATATCAATACGTGGGTCACATATATTTACATGATATCATTACGTGGGTCACATATATTTATTTGAAATCAATTGTGGGTTATATATATATTTACTTGACAGCAATACGTGGGTCACATATATTTAATTGACAGCAATACGTGGGTCACATATATTTGCTTGACATCAATACGTGGATCACACATATTTACTTGATATCAGTATGTGGGTCACACATATTTACTTGATATCAATATGTGGTATATATATATATATATATATATATATATATATATATATATATATATATATATATATATATATATATATATATATATATACTTGATTTCAATACGTGGGTCACATATATTTATTTGATATCAATACTTGGCATTTATTAGCATATAAATCTGTGAATTTGTAACCAACTTCGCACTTTTAAGTCTGTGCCTAACAACTGCGTGTGCATTACCCTTGCAGATCAAGCAGACGTGGAAGGAAGCTCCTTGGAGAAAGGCAAATTTGACTACAATACATTTGTGGGAATTCTAAAGGGCAAAGAGGAAGAACAGTAACCCCGTCCTGCATTGAAACATCTAACACTACCAGAAATATATTGATCACCCTCAGTTATCTTTCCTCTTCGTCTACAATTTGGTTCCAGAATTAGTTCTGTTAAGATTTGATGTTTTTAAATAAACAAAACTTTTTATAAATTTGGTAGTTTTGACCAGTGAACAAATATATCCCAAAAAAAATGTGCAATGTATAGTCTGAGAATTCTGAGCGCATAGAATATAAGAAGGTACTAAAAGAGAAATGTGTTTCTTTTATTTTTCTGTTTTCATTCACAACATGAAGCTTTTAGATTGATTATCACGTTTGAAATGTGTTTAAACCTGACAATATTGTTCTATAAAATGATTTATTTTATAAAAATAATAAATCATAACTTGAAGACTGGCTCAATAAATGGGTTATGTGTGACGGGCAACTCGTGATTCACTCAATGTTGAAGCTTTTCGGGCCAAAGAGTGTCACCATTCCATATTCACTAAAATCACATTGCAAGCGCCCTAGCTGCGTCCTTACTGCTGTGACGTTGTCTCTACCGCTGTTAGTTCCGGACAATTGTATTTGCGATGTCAGTAGCGCGGTGGTAACTGTGCTGAGGTGGAAGATAAAAAAAAAAACAAAAAAAATTTGATCCAGCCCCTTTCCCCCGAGTTAATACTTTGTAGCCGGCCCTGCTAAAATAAGAATAGCTAATCGAGAACATGGCAAAGGTATAAACATAAAACATATAACACTGGCTTCCTCATTTCTAAACGAATTGTTATAAAGCACCAGTGTCGGCCCTGCGGTTGCTGGCGCCCTAGGTAAGCTGAACTTCGGCGCCCTTTTAAAGTATAATCATAATTTTCACAAGGAAAAAACTAAACATTATGGACGATCCTTGATGGCGTCCCTAAATACAAGGCACGCCCCGGGCGACTGCCCGAGTTGCCGGAACCTTGAGCCGGCCTGAATAATACACTTCATATCCCAACACCATTATGTCATTATTCAGAAGTTCATAAAAGTGGTGTCATGACGTCACAGCGGGTGAGGTACGCTCCTTTGTAATGAAGAGCGCTGATGAGATGGGTTGTGATCGGCAGTTCTTTAACTTCTCAGAGACGACACATTATTCATGGATCATTACAAAAATGTATAAATTCAAATACGAATTTTAAATTATACGATTATATTCGAAAACGAAATGCTCAAACTCACCATCATGAACGTCGACACGCTCGCCTCTGACCAAAGCATTGTGTTCAGTTTCTGTTGGCCTGGAAAGCTTCACTATCTCTCCTCAAAAGCAACAGCTCATGTTATCAATCTAACAGTTTATCTCGCCCCCCAAGGAAGTCTACATCCATTCCTGCGGCGATAACACAAATAGTCTTATCCCTAGATATATGTTATCATTTTAGTTTTAACTTTTCAGAACCAAAAAAAAAAATCTATTTCATTTTAAATTCCCAGAAAAATCTCCAAGTAAACCAATCGCCCCCCCCCCCCTTTTTCTCCCCTCCATAGGAGCTGCTAGGGTAGGTTAATAATCACAGCATATTTTTTTAGCATTTTAGCCCTATCCTCTGTTTCGATGATAAGAAAATATGTTGAGTGACAGGAGTGTGTCTTGCTAAAGATTATACTTTTTGCGCTTTTATTTTGTTTTTTATAATTTTTAAAAGAAAACAAATTCCTTCCTCTTATGTTAACTGCCTCAATTTTGTTATATATATATATATTTTTTTTCGGTGGTGGTGACTTTAATTGCAAATCTGTTTACCACTAAAATATCAACAAACAGGTGGCTTTTGTGTATTATATATATGTGCAAGGTTTACCTGTTGTTGACTGATTTTTGTTATATTTATATTTGGGGAAACTCCCACGTGACAAGGATTGCTCTGTTTATTTATTTTAATTTTAAAACTGAACTGCGCGTGCGAAAGTGTGATAAACTGGCAACGAAATTAGCAGCCGTGTACACATGTGGCCACCTTAAGACCATGCCAAGGTCAGAACATGTGGAGTGTTCCTTTCTCTTATTTATTCAATAAAATCTATGTGCACAAAAATAACTTCCAATGTGTGTCTCCCTTTGTTAATTGATTGACTAGTGAAAGGAAGAAATGGAGATTTCACGAGGGAGATTATTACATTTTCATTTTTTTTTCTTCTACTTATATATATATATATATATATATATATATATATATATATATATATATATATATATATATATATAGCTACAAAGGAAATTACAAACTAGGGAGATCATAAGTTATCGTAACATTGTGTGCATCTCTTACTTAGATCGTATCATAAACAAAAAAAAGTTCGCAAAAGGATACAAGCAATCAGAGTACATGATGAACTTTGATTATTGTGAAGAATCCAAAAAGGATATGGTTGTAGTTAATCGAAGGCCCAGGTATCATTGCAAACGAATTAAAATGCATACTTGCTCAACTGCCCTTGCCAGTGAAATCATCCGAAAACATCTCATCTCATTGAAGGATCAAAACGAGAATGATAGTTGTAGTCCCCATCAAAGCAGCCACAGTACACGCCAAAAGACATAAGACGAGGCCGCACTGAAAATAAACGCAGTTTGTCTTTCGTCATATGACATCATCATTCATCGTAAGCAATCTGAATATAGAAACACCATCAGAATGAATCACACAGCTCACGGTGTGCACAGACAACTAAACCCAGTAGCTTCGGCAGCAAGCCAGAATTGGAATGTGAGGAAACTGCAACAAAGGAACATTTTTCAGAATTACCTGCACCTATCCGCCATATTGATTTGAAGTCAAAGGAAGTAAATGGTTTGCCCGCGTGTCACAATCGCCTGGCCACGCAAAGACCATTCTGCAAGGAATTGTGAAAGGAGGTGAGGCAGAGAGAGAAAGAGATGGAAAGATAACATTAAAGAATTTATAGGAATTGTGAAAGGAGGTGAGCAGAGAGAAAGAGATAGAAAGATAACATTAAAGAATTTATAGGAATTGTGAAAGGAGGTGAGGCAGAGAGAGAAAGAGATGGAAAGATAACATTAAAGAAATTATAGGCATTGTGAAAGGAGGTGAGGCAGAGAGAGAAAGAGATGGAAAGATAACATTAAAGAAATTATAGCATTGTGAAAGGAGGTGAGGCAGAGAGAGAGAAAGAGATGGAAAGATAACATTAAAGAATTTATAGGAATTGTGAAAGGAGGTGAGGCAGAGAGAGAAAGAGATGGAAAGATAACATTAAAGAAATTATAGGCATTGTGAAAGGAGGTGAGGCAGAGAGAGAATGAGATGGAAAGATAACATTAAAGAAATTATAGGCATTGTGAAAGGAGGTGAGGCAGAGAGAGAGAAAGAGATGGAAAGATAACATTAAAGAATTTATAGGAATGTGAAAGGAGGTGAGGCAGAGAGAGAAAGAGATGGAAAGATAACATTAAAGAAATTATAGGCATTGTGAAAGGAGGTGAGGCAGAGAGAGAAAGAGATGGAAAGATAACATTAAAGAAATTATAGGCATGGACTTGAACTTAAGTTATAAATAGCAGACGAGCAATTTGGATTTGTTGAAGGTAGAACACAAAACGTCATCTATGTCGAGAAGACTGCAGAGAGAGCCTTGCCGGTACACAGGATTTATTAATATGCTTTTTCAACTACACCAAAACTTTCGATAAGGTAAATCATAGAAAGATGATTAAATGCTACAAATTGTAAATAGTGGAGGATTTGTATTTGAAGATTATGAGATATCACATATACATACATCAACATATATATATATATATATATATATATATATATATATATATATATATATATATATATATATATATACTGGAAACAAAAAGCAGCCATTAGAGCTGAAACAAACATGGAGAATATCAACAAATACAACAAGGTGTGAAAGAATAGTGTGTATTGTCTCCAGATATATTTTCTTTGTACAGCAAAAATGTTAAGAAAAATTACGAACAAACCTGGACTTTATATGCGGTGAGCAACATAAACAACCTCAGGTACGAAGAGATAGTTTTGTTGGCAGAAAACCAACAAGATCTGAAGAAAAAATCTACAAGACGAAACTGTGAAACAAAAGTGAACAAACAGGCCTTCCGCCCCCAACATAAAATAAGACAGAGACTGTGATATTAATAAAGATAACTAGTACACAAGAATGTAAGGTAGAACTAAATTGAACCATTTTGAAACCAGTAGATTCAAATACCTGGGATCAACAATAACATTGGATGAAAGATTTCTCAGAAGAATATCGAAAGTTTCCTGGACAGCTAAAAGACCAATGAGGGAATTCTCAGAGGCCAACACAAAACAGGAGCTACTAAAAAACATCAGAAAGAAACATTTTTCGAGCACATCATAAGAAGAGGAGAGTTGGAATACTTGGTTACAACAGGCAAAATACAAGGAAAGAGAGATCGCGACGACAAAGAGAGAAAATACTAGATAGCTTGGTGTCATGGAATGGCAAACAGTCAACAACAGAATTGATACGATGCACTGTACATAGAAGATTGTGGAAGGACATAATCGCCAACGCCAACCGGTATGGCACATGATGATGATGATGATGACAGATGCACTGTAGAAAGTAAAAGCAGAATAGGACAAGCAAAGACAGAATTCCATAAAATGAAAAAAACACATCCTAATGCAACAGATCATTGTCAATTAATGTTAGAAAACATGTCCTAAAGTGTTACATCGAACCTGTTCTACATATGGAAGCGATTCATGGATGATAAGACAGCACAGAGAACATTAGATGCAGCTGAGATTTGATTTATCAGAAGAATGCTACGAATTCTCTCTCTCTCTCTCTATCTCTCTCTCTCTCTCTCTCTCTCTCTCTCTCTCTCTCTCTGCGATCAGGACTCAATCAGAGTAGGATTCCAGACTCACATGAAGTTAGCTGTCAGGTTAAGTGTGTTTATCGCCCCCACAGACAGAACATCACAATAAGAGTCTGCCAGATCCACTCTGATTGAACACCCGTTAAAACGTTGACTGTGTTCTGCGCCAGTGGCCCAGTGCATCCGATTTCAGCCAGCATTTTATTCAGGTTTGCATTCCTTAGCCTTTGATTGTCCCCAATCTTCCTGCAAGGCAGCAGATGATCTTTTCTGTAGGGGGATTCTGCCCTTAGATGGTCGGCCCTCCCAGGTTTACGAGCACCATCTGCCCGAGTCACTAGAGGTGACTAACACAGACATGTACACACAAAGATATGAGATGTGACCAACACAGACATGCACACAGCGATACGAGGCATGACTAACACTGACACACATCAAGATATATGACACATGACTTGACTAACATAAACATGCACATAAAGATATGAGATATATGCTACTAATTCCATGGATAGTAAAGATTACAATGAAGAATGTTTAAAACGAATTGGAAAAACAAGAAACATCATCATACTCATTAGAAACAGATAATCTATATTTATTGGACATGTCATGCGAAAAGAAGGCGTTGAGAATACTATAACAAAATGAATGAAAAGAGAAGTAGAGGAAACCAGTAGAAAGATAGTGAACAGCTTATTCAAATGACATAATAAGAGATGAGCGACTGAAATTATGACATACATGAAGGACCGAGAGATGTGGTGAGAGTTGATCCCCTGCGCCAACCGGCATGGCACCTAATGACGATGATAAGGCCTTCGACTTTGCAGTTTCAAAGAATTACTGAAGAGATAGGGAGACTATTAGTTTAGCAGCTCAATACCATTTTATATCTATTTTATATTTGATCGGATATGAGTTCTTACATGTTATGTAGAGCCAGTCTTAACGTATGGATGTGAATCATGGACTGAAGATGCAGTTGACTTCATGAGACAGTCTGGAGGGGGAGGGGGAGTAGAAGAAAAAGAGGAAGAGGAGAAGAAGAAGCTGAGGAGGATGAGGAGCGGAGGTGGAGCAGGAGAAGAAGAAGAGGAGGCGGGGGAGGTGAGGAGGAGGAGGAGAGAAGAAGAGGAGGTGAGGAGAAGAAGAGGGGGAGGAGGAGCCCAAATAAATATTGTATGGCGAACTTAAGTACGGAAATAGACCAAAGGACAGACCAGTATTGAGATAAAAGGATGTTTGCAGGGCTTCCTTGAGGGAATTTTCTATCAGTGAAAGAAACTGGGAAAATGTGGCTGCGGATCGTAGCACATGGAGAGCAAACATAAAAAATGGCACAGCAACTTTCGAGACAGTGCTGATATCAAATTCAGAAGACAAAAGGCGCAAGCGAAAAGAGACATGGCCATGCACCGCAAATACACTTTGCCCGTTCTGTGGATGGATGGATCTGTCTGCCCAGGATTGGCAAATTCAGCCACGAGAGAAGATGTTCAGTAAAGCAGCACCAGTATGAGACACTAATGCTTTACCAAACTACTGACTTATCATGATAGCTTGTTACCGACCGTCTGTCGAGACGCCAACGGCTATATATATATATATATATATATAATATATATATATATATATATATATATCACCACCTATTTCCTAGCTTGACGAGTCAATGTGAAACCGCTAACAGACACAACTACTCTGATTCTTTGATTCCATCTATCCACACTTTCTGCGCCATCCTTTTTCTTTGCAGTTTTATATTTTCATGCAGTATGCTTGTGACATAGACTGGCTGGATATGATTCTGGTCAAACGACAATACTATTCATTATCGCTAGTTCCCGCTGAAAACAGTCTCAATGGAACTTGAAAACAGTCTCAATGGAACTTGAAAACAGTCTCAATGGAACTTGAAAACAGTCTCAATGGAACTTGAAAACAGTCTCAATGGAACTTGAAAACAGTCTCAATGGAACTTGAAAACAGTCTCAATGTAACTTGAAAACAGTCTCAATGGAACTTGAAAACAGTGTAAATTGCACTCGTGGTTGTTTAAAAAAAAAAAAAAAAGATACCCCTGCGGTCAAACCAACCGCTGGCAGAAATGGGTACCAGGGTTCATACTCTGGAAGGGTGAGGAGTGGCGTCTCACTCGTAAGTTACTATGCTTGAGGCGACACTAGACAGGAGTATCCGAACACTTCTGAATAGGCGGCCGAGCACATGTGGTTAAAAAAAAACCGCATGCTAAGACGCCGATTCAAGTCTCGTATCTTTACCTTTGTTATTTGATAAAATCTTTTACTGGCTGCTATTTTAACATACATTTGCTGTCCTATCTAATGTTTTTGTTTTCCAGTTTAATTTTAAACTTTACCTCTCCTTGTTTTGTTGACAGCTTTTTCAATGCAAACAATTTAGTTTCTGTTATTTAAGAAGTGCCCATGACTGGCATTAATACCACAGTGGATCAGTCCGTCTGTAAATTTCCTGTTTGTTTTCTCACAGTAACCCTGACACTAGACTCGTGATCACTCAACAGTAACAAGTTCTATAATACCATTTACGACCTTTTCTATCTTTCACATGTCCATTGCTCTTGTAAAATGCTACATTTAATTTGTGGTTAAGACAGTTAACATCCATAACCAACATAATACTGCTACTACTACAACTACAACTCTCCCCCTCCCTTTCTGTCTGCTGTCTGTCTCTCTCTCTCTCTCTCTCTCTTCTCTCTCTCTCTCTCTCTCTCTCTCTCTCTCTCACTTTTTAAACCACTTCGAGTGTTGAAGGATATACAAAGTTTTGGTTCTTGCCCTTCTGGTAGAGTCAGTCACTGCCAATTGTTGTAGCGTTGCTCGGACACAAGTCCATTTTTCTGTGGGTCACCTATGGGCTCTTCTTCCATCTTCTCTGTTAATATTTTAGTTTTATTAGTATTGTTTAATTGTTGCTGCAGTAGGTTTTTAAGTGATTCTTTCTGGTCTAGATTTTTGTTTGCGTAGATAGCGCTGGTCTGGTCGCATTCGCCTGACCAAGAAGTGAGTATGGTTTTGGCGCCAGAACTCAGAGATACGTGCTGCACACGACTGATCATTGATTGAAATGGAACAGTACTAGACCCCGGGTATACCCTAGGTCGGGTTGTGTGATCTGTGCTCGACTGCAAATTCCCCACCAGCTGGACTGCGATCAGATCGAGTGGTTAGCCGAAGTGGAGGCCTGACTTTATTTGTTGGGACAGCCAGTCTTCGGACACGCTCACGGACCATGAAGTCTACACATATTCGGCACGGGCACATGCAGGTCGTGCTGCCCGTGATGACGCACCTTCTTTCTGAATGCGACATATTCACTACCCTGAACACGATGAACACTTTGTTGGTCTAGCCGATATGATAATGCTCCGCTTGTTGTGATGCCGATCTGTTCTAAAGTCTCAAGTCTAGATTTGTATCAAAGCTCTTGGCATTCTTTCCACAAGAGCGAGTCATTTCATGTGTTATCTCTGTATATCTCTTACAGAGTGGTTTCCTTTCATGTGTTGTCTTGTTGCAGTGTGACTCAGCCATGAAGGATAATGGGAAGAGTAGAAGAAAATGACGATCGACAGAGGAAGAAAAGAATGATACGACGATGATAAGAGTTGCAATAGTTGTAGACGGCGTAGAATAAAAATGAAGACTTAAGGATTAGCAAGGAGATCTATACTGGGAGCAAACAGCAATAATAAAATATAACAAAGTGAACTCTACACCCATTGATATAAAAAGAGGAGTAAGACAGGGATGCATCCTATCACCAAGCTTGTTCAATCTATACACTGAACAAATCTTTAAAAACATCATAGAGATGCCAGGCCTACAAATTAATGGAAAGATAATCAATAAACCTAAGATATGCTGACGATACTGTACTACTAGCAGAAAATCCTAAAGATCTACAACAATTACTTAATGAAATAAACACGACAGGCAAAAAATATGGACTAGATATGAATATCAAAAAGACTAAAACTATGATCATAAACAAAGAAAATTCTTACTTAAGATTAAATATCACAGTTGTGGGAATATATCTGGAGACCAGAGGCAGACTAAAACTAACATGGACGAGTAACATCAAAAGACGGACAAGTCAATCTATGACAGCCTGCACCATAAAAGCAAGAAATAGAGTAGAATGGCGCTCCATGGTAGCCAACCTTCGTTGCGGAGAAGGCACATGATGATGATGCTTTACCTTTCCCTTTAGCAGGAATTAACGGACAGCAACATATTGTGCACGTATAAAGAATTAAGATAAAAAAGGTAGCAATAAGTACCATTACCACCACTGAATGCATTAAGAAACAACAGATAAATACTTTGATAATGTGATAAAAAAGAGAGATTTTTTTTAAAAAAAACGACACAACGAACCATCAGCAAAATCGCTACAAGAATACCAGACACCAGGGGTCGACCAAGACAACGATGGACTATTAGAATATAAAACATAACAGAAGGAGAAACTCGCAGAGAATCAAAAGACCGCCTAATTCTCTGTCACAATTATCTCTATATAATGTTCAGGATTACATATTTCCCATTATTGACGTATACAGAAAGTAATTATGGAACGACCAATATATGTCGTATGTTATGTGTTTTGATGGCACAAGTGTTTCCTATTTATTAACAGCAGTACTGAAAGTACAAAAACAGATATGAATAAATAATGCACCAAAAATTTGTTTTGAAAAATATCGATTACAAAAATAAAAATAGATAGGCTTATGTGTACTGATGCAAGTATGTTTTATGTATTGACGAGATTTAATAAATACTTTGTTTTTCATTTAGAAAACATAGATAATTACAATTTACAGATAAGATAATATTAAATGGGAAATGTAAACATTAGACTGACTATGAGATGTATTACAGTCTCTCCTTTGTCTTCATGAATGGCAGGAATGGGAGATAACCATTGTGGGCCTTTACCTTCAAAGGTGTTCATAAAAAGTGTTGAATCGATGGTTTCCCTTCTCAGGTTCATTCTTGTTGCAATGCTCTGTATCTGGCTTCTGATATCCTTACCTGTTCAACCGTTCGCTGTTGAAATACATTCAAAGGCCGCTCATTTTTCTTAAATAGAACAGTAAAACAACATTTGTCTTGAGCTTCTTATACGTCCCATATTTTGTTTTCAACAACATTCATCAAATAATCTATAATAGACGCGACTGCCAAAACAAGCATTAATTGATGAGCTTAGAAATATAAACACCTACAAGGTGGAACAAAAGAAACGCCATAAATCCAAGATTACGATTCCATCGTAAATATTACTTCATCAAAACATAATTTGTTTCAAAAATTGATTGTTTCCGTGATTAAACAATACCCCCCTCCCCCCCCCCCCCTTTCCACGATACATACTTTATTATTACTTTCAGTGGCCACTGAGTGTTTATTTTGTTTCTATTGATGTATGATTTTTTTCCAGATTTTGTTAGATAGATCCTATAATACGAAAAAAAAACGTCAAATTTCAACAAATTGGTCGTTTTTTTTTTTCATTTAACCCAGGAAATTGTCATGGTCGTTGGCGACATCAAAGAACTCTTGGTCACTCGGGAAACTCAGCATGCCTTTAGGTAGCGGAATGTACAGTCGAATTTACGGCGTCCGTCTGAATAGACAAAGTTGCACGTCAGGTCCTAGCGGTCAATTTCGGGTAATAAATCAACCTGAGACAGGAAATCCGAGTTACTTCTGTGTATTGATGGTAAACACACATTGGTGTGTCAAATGTTCAAAGTAAATACTATTTTTGGTGTTTCTTGTGTTACAATTAAGTGGTAGTATATGGAACTACATATTAGGAAGAAACAATCATTTTTTTGGCCATGTAATGAGAAAAGAACAACTGGAATATATTGTAACAACTGGAAAAATTGAGGGAGAAAAGAGATAGAGGGAAGCAAAGAGAAAGAAGACAGCTTAAGAGAATGGCTTGACAGAAGGTCAACAATAGAAATGATAAATAGCTGCAGAGATCGAAAGTTGTGGAGAGACATGATCACCTGCGCCAGCATGCCCGGTACTTGATGATGATTTTGTACTACAGAATGTAACGAAGTCTACCATAGGTCATCATCATCATCATCAAGTACCGGGCCTGCTGCCGTAGGTGATCATATTGCTCCACAACTTTTGATCTCGACAGTTATTTATCATTTCTGTTGTTGACCGTCTTCCAAGCCATTCTCTTAAGCTGTCTGGTATCTTTTCTCTTTGCTTCCCTCTATCTCTTCTTCCCTCAATTTTCCCAGTTGTTACAATATATTCTAGCTGTTCTCTTCTCATTACATGGCCAGAAAATGATGCTTGTTTCTTCCTGATATAAGGGAAAGATACATCCGAAACAGGGCACCGACATTGTGGCTGATACGATAAACTGTGACGTATGCTACAGATCTTGATTTGTAATAAATACTGAGAAGCCCCGTAACCAAGAAGCTCAGTAACATAAACACGGAAGTGTCATGCAATCCAGACTGGTTTTAGAATGGTGTACTCGCTGCACTGATCTTTATGATTTATTAGAAATGTTTTGGAATGAACAAATGTTAATGATACAAGTTGTAGTACGAACTAAAACTATATCCTTTAGTTATGTATTTTTCATGCTTACCTTTGGTTATGTACATAACACGTTCACATTTTCTCGTACTTTTCATATTTACTTTTATGTGCTTCTTATACTTACTATACGGTCCTATAAGACCCCAATGGACCCCAGTAATGGAAAAATGCCGTAAAGTTAGTTTTTTAAATACTTACATTTAGTTTTATATTTCAAATGTTTACCTTCAATTATGTACTTCTCATTTTGTACCTTTAGTGATGTACTCGTGTTTACCTAAGTGTGTACTTCTCATGTGTCTTGCATCTAGTTAGTTTGTACCGGTTACATACAGTGTGTATGACTAGTACCAACTAGTCAAATAAAAATGCCTATCTCAAACGACTGTTTGAACAGAACAATAATTATAATGTTTAATTTATAAAAATTATACAAACAAACAAAAAACATGGAAATATAAATATTTTCAGATATTCGATTTCATGACTATGTTTATTATTATTTAGGCGATGTTGAAGTAGTGGTATATGTATATGTATATGTATATTGTGCGTGTGCTTGTGTGTGTGCAAGTGTGTGTGTGTGTGTAGTATGATATCGTTGGTTTAAGATACAAGTCTAAACACATGATTTATGTATGTTCCCTACACAGCTGATGCGGGTAGCAGGTAGTTATAGAAAATAATGGTATTTAACGAATAAATAAATAAAAATAATGAATAAATTGAAGGGCTCAAGCTATGCTTGCCTATTTATGGGAGTACCTAGAACATTATATTCTCTCCTCCTTTAGTGGCCATCTTCCCTCATGTATTACCGGGTTCATCGACCACGGTTTCGGGATCTTTCAGTTCCGGACTTGACCCAGTTTCTACACTTTGTATGCTCATTCCATGTCTCTATTCGGATTTCATACTCCACCTCTACCTCCTCGGTTACCTTCTTAGACATCTCGTTCTGTGTCCATCCATCAGGTTTACAAACCTCTATATTTTAGAAACCTACTGATGCTCACTTCTACCTCCTCGGTTACCTTCTTAGACATCTCGTTCTGTGTCCATCCATCAGGTTTACAAACCTCTATATTTTAGAAACCTACTGATGCTCACTTCTACCTCCTCGGTTACCTTCTTAGACATCTCGTTCTGTGTCCATCCATCAGGTTTACAAACCTCTATATTTTAGAAACCTACTGATGCTCACTTCTACCTCCTCGGTTACTTTCTTAGACATCTCGGTCCGTGTCCATCCATCAGGTTTACAAACCTCCATATTTTAGAAACCTACGGATGCTCACTCCTACCTCCTCTCTTTCTCTTCCCACCCCCGCACCTGTCGCGATTCTATCTTTCTCTCTCGTCCTACGCCTTAGACGACTCCGTAACAAGATGATGACTTTTTCCATCAAGCCCACCTTATGTTGAACTTCTTTCGCTCCGATTTTACCCTGAATCTGTCCTACAATCTGCTCTCCAACAAACTCTCCCTTTTCCCCGCACTCAAGCTCTTACTCCTACGACTCGCCCTTCTTTTAACAGAACGTGTTTCACCCTTAACTACCACCCTCACAATCTGCCTGAACTTCGGGTCTTTAAACATCAACTACTTATCCCCCACTCAGATCCCACCACTCGCCTTCTATTCTCTACCAACCACCCCTTTTCGGATGGCTTTTCAGCATGACAGGAACCTGCGAAACATTTTGGTTAGGATCCGCCTCCAAAACCAATGCCAGGGCCTGAGGTTCACGTCCCGCTACGACAGGTCATGTAGTACGTGCCAGTTTGTACTATTAACTCATCAAGTCCTCTTCTGAGTGGCTTATTTGAGATTCGGGAAAGCCTCAAGTTCGTATCCAGGAATCTTGTACACGCTATTATCTATCAGCGGTGTCTTAAAATGTATATTGACCAAAAGTTTATGATGTAGGCTCTCACTGTAAAAAAAAAAAAAGTAAAGTGCCCCCGTCACGCCAAGTGGCGTATAGGTAATATGGTGTTAGTGACCATAAATTTTACAGACCTTCGGCACATGATTTTTGGGGTAATGTGGTCGGTATTACGCCCGTGCCAGGGTCCCATTGTACCACGTTGAATCGATTCCGGCACTCCTGTTTCCACCCATTTCAGATTTCAAGGCCACAATACCTATGAAGACATCCGGGTTATTTGAATCGTCTCTTGCTCCTCAGATACCCACAGACAGTTATCGCTCTCCATCCAAGAGGGCTAAACTATTTTTCACTATTTCCTTTAATTACTGACCTCCTCTTTTATTTTCGTATCCCCTGCTTTTCTTCCCTCTTGCCACCACTGCTTTCTCTTTTTCATCGAATTTTGTTTGACTCTCTTTTAGCCCTCGAGAGCCTATCTGGCCTATTGATCGCTTATAATGTGACCAACAGGCACTTAAGTCCTGGTCACTTCCTCTTCCGGTCGCAGTTATGGTTAGTCGAAGGCCCCGGTATCACTGCAAACGAATTATAATCCATAATTGCTTAACCGCCCGTGCCAGCGGAACCATCCGAATTAACATCTAATCTCATTGAAGGATCCAAATAGATAAAGGCAGCTGCAGTCCCCATCATAGCAGCTACAGCACACGCCAAAAGACATAGGCGTAGCGGCATAGGCGTAGCGGCATAGGCGTAGCGGCACGTGAGTGCAGCTGAACTGTCTGTCGTCAATCGATATCATCATTCTTCATAAACAATCAGATTATCGAGACACGATACGGGTGAAAAACACAGCTCACTGTGTTCACAAAGCACTGAACTCAGTAGCTCCTCCGTTCATTCCTTCATATGGCCCTGTTGAGATAGATAAGTGCTTGTCTTTTGTGTGTGTGTGTTGTTATTAATATTTATTAAATTGTATATAAATCAGATGAAAGCTTTTATTGAAACGTCGTAGTTTGTTTTGTCTCTCATTAGGTTTATTCCCTATTGTAAATTATATGAAACCTTGCTTTTTGAACAATGTTTATCACGATGTGGGTATTGTGTTCTTGTTTTGGCCATCATTTCCAACTTTGAGCTTATCAAAGCTTTAACATCTTACTAATAAGTAATACTTGTCTTACACTTATTCACACATCGAGTTTATCAATCCCTTACAGAGTTCAGAACTCACACATGAAATTGTCCAACTTTGTAACATTGGAATATCAGAATTTCGGATCAAAATCACTCAATAACTGCAATCCTTGCACATTCTATTTTATAGTTAGACAAAAGTGATAATAGAATAAGTACAGCGCTATAGTATCAGCAGTTTTCCCTATATCCTGCTTGCAACTGCTAATCTGTCATATTTTCTCTAATCAGTTATTTATTTTTCTGGTGAATTTTTACATCTTTCTTATGACATGAGTTATAATTTATGTCCATGGTTTTCTTGGAATCTCAACAATTCAAAACAATACAAATATGACAAATGAGACTTGTGGACCACGTTAAAAGACACAACAGCCTATTAAAAAGTAATCTTGGAAGGGATAATACAAGGTAAAAGAATCAGAGGCAGACCAAGACTAACATGGACGAGTAACATAAAAATGGACAAGTCAGCCTATGATAACCTACACCATAAAAGCAAGAGACAACGCGAAATGACGCTCCATGGTAGCCAACCTTTGATGCGGAGACTGATACTCAATGAAGTGAATGGTGAGTTTTACCTGGCACACGTTGATGATTCACCCTAATTGCCCCATTCAGTAGACAAGATGAATCAATCCCAGCTGTACTTGTTATAATTGTGTCTGTTTTATCTAGACGCCATCGTACACGGATCGGTTGTTAATTTGTCTCAATTATCATCATCATCGGGTGCCATCTCCGCAACGAAGGTAGGCTACCATGGAGCGCCATTCTGCTCTGTCTCTTGCTTTGATGGTGCAGGTTGTCATAGGCTGATTTGTCCAGTTTTGATGTTACTCGTCCATGTTAGTCTTGCTCTGCCTCTTTTACCTTGTATTTTTCTCTCCAAGATTACTTTTAGTTGACTGCTGTGTCTTTTAAAATCGCATTTGTCTTGTTTGAATTGTGTTAAGTAGTTCTCTTTTCGTTTTTAGTTGCTTTAAGACTTCATCGTTTGTTTTCTTTCTTTCCATTCAATTCTACCTCTTCTTCTATATATCCACATTTCAAAGGCTTCAATTCTCTGTTCTGTTTTGTTGTCTAATGTCCGTCTTTGCACCATATAGGAATATTGAGAAGATGCAACATTTGCTATTTTTAGTTTTAGCCCTAGCAATATTTCTTTAATTCATTGGCAACAAAAGTAACAAAGAACACAAGAATAGATAGAATACCAAATGAAACCGTAAGAAAAAATGGTAGGAACAAAACCCTACCAAGAATATATAGAACAACAACTTAAATGGTTTAGCCACCTGGTCAGAATGAATCCGCACCAATCACCAACAAGGGCGTTCTTCTCGAAAATGCATGGAAAAAGACCACGAGGAAGACCCAGAAGAAGATGAATAGATGCAGTGACAGAGGCAGTGACAGAGGCAGTGACAGAGGCATGTAACAACAAAGGAAAATCACTAATTCAGACTGTTCGAACAGCGCAAGAAGGATAAATGATATAACCACAACACCTTTTCGGTACCACTGAGAAAGAGAAAAGAAAGAAGAAAAGACTGTGTTTTGATGTTAGTTTATTTTTCATGACATTAAAATTACTTGTTGCCATTCCTATTCTTTTGTTTATTTCAGTTGTACATTTTCCGTCACTGGTTATAGTATGTCCATGGTAGTTGTAGTTCTGAACTGTCTCCACGTCTATTCCTTCAATTTTGATATCCACTTCTGGGTTTTGAGTATTTTCTTTGTTTATGATCATAGTTTTAGTCTTTTGATATTCATATCTAGTCCATATTTTGTGATTGTCATGTTTATTTCATTAAGTAATTGTTGTAGGTCTTTAGGATTTTCTGCTAGTAGAACAGTATCATCAGCATATCTTAGGTTATTGATTATCTTTCCATTAATTTGTAGGCCTGACATCTCTGAAATGTTTTCAAAGATTTGCTCAGTGCATAGATTGAACAAGCTTGGTGATAGGATGCATCCCTGTCTTACTCCTCTTTTTATATCAATGGGTGTAGAGTTCTCTTTGTTATATTTTATTATTGCTGTTTGCTCCCAGTAAAGTTTACATCAATTCTCAATTATAGTTTGTTCCTTTATCCGCTGCAATAATTTCCGAAAACATTTATTTTCACAACAGACTTATAAAAGAATTGTTCTAATTCGTTGCTTGTATGTCTTCCTTCAACAATGAATGACTCTTGTTCATAGATCTAAAGTCAGCGTAGTATGAGAATGTTGTACTATCTTTGCTCTATATAAGTTCATTTCCTTTGTTTTGACCCAACCTTTTAGTGTATCTTATCTAACAATGCATTGTTCCACAAACGCGAGCAGATAACTCTGTGTGATTTTCAACAAGTTATCCACACATTTGAAGGTGACACCGTATCAGTTTTTATCTAAGTGGGTTGTTGACAAAAATGCACATTATGCGGTCATTAAATATTAGGTACATACGTTGCTACACCTTTATTTTTGAAATCTCTCTATTTTATTGCCCTTTGTTCACTGTTTGTTTTCATATAAAGAAATTTCTTCTGTAAGTTGCAGTTTTCTCCCACAAATTTATCAAAGTGACTGAGAGTGAAAATGTCTTCATGGTTTTTACTCATTGTAGAACGTGACGTATTTGATGTAAAGCTCGGGCCCCTTCCCAAAACCAGCACTCGCCCCGTCCGACACATGCTAGTAGCAACACTGAAGATGGTGTCAGTTTATGAACGGTGCCGTAGAGGTGTGACGTAGATTTATGCCGTAGAGATGTGACGTAAAGGTGTGACGTTGAGGTGTGACGTAGTTTGTGCCTTAGAGGTGTGACGTAAAGGTGTGACGTAGAGGTGTGACGTAGTTTGTGCCGTAGAGGTGTGACGTAAAGATGTGACGTAGAGGTGTGACGTAGATTTGTGCCGTAGAGGTATGACGTAGAGGTGTGACGTATTTGAACAGAGATAACTGTGCCGTAGAGTCTTGACGTATTTGAACAGAGAGAGGTGTGACGTATTTGAAAAGAAAGAACTGTACCGTAGAGGTGTGACATAATTGAACAGAGAGAACTGTTTTCACAGATGGAGAAGTCTTTCAGAGATGATTGCAGATATCTCTATATCGTAGTTTAGGTCTGCCGATTTGTCTTTTTCCGTGTTTTAGCTCACCATATAGTATTTGCCTAGGAATGCGTTTTTCTTCCATCCGTTGGACATGCCCCAGCCATCTTAGCCTTCGACTTCTGAGCATCGACATGATTGTTAGGGTCTTAGCACGTTGCAGGACAGTTAAGTTGGTTATTTTGTCTTGCCATTTGATGTGCATTATTTTGCGGAGACATCGCATGTGGAAGACATTTAGTCTTTTTTCCTGGTTTGAGTATGTTGTCCAGGTTTCGGATCCATATAGTAGTGTGCTAAGCACACATGTTTGATATATTAGGAGTTTAGTCTTTCGAGTTAGTTTCGTGTTGTTCCATGCCCTTTTTGTGAGTTTGCCGAAGGTCGTAGCTGCCTTACCAATTCGACAGTTTATTTCTTCATCAAGAGAGATGGTTTGCGTAACTGTGGATCCAAGATATGTAAATTTCTGTACTGATTCTAGTGGGCAGTCTTTTAGAGTAATAGATAGAGGTTTGAAGTCACCTTGATTTAGTATTACTGTCTTCTGAACATTAATTGACAGTGAAAAAAAGGTCGCATGCTTTATCCAGGTTGTTGATCAGCGACTGTAGGGTGGCCTCACTATGAGCGACTAGGGCTGCATCGTCAGCAAATAAAAATTCTTTAAGTAGGGCAACATTTGTTTTGGTTTTTGCTCTTAGTCGTGCTAGGTTGAACAGTGAGCCATCTGGTCTAGTGCGCATGTAAATATCTCCTGAGCTGTTTTCGAAGGCGTAATTTAGGAGGGCAGCAAAAAATATACCAAAAAGGGTGGGGGCGAGGACACATCCCTGTTTCACTCCTTTGTTGACTTTGAAATTCTCTGATGGACTCCCATCAAAATGGACTTTGCCATTCATGTCTTCATGGAAGGAAATTATCAGCCTAAGTAATTTAGGAAATACTTGCCGTAGAGGTGTGACGTATTTGAACAGAGAGAACTGTGCCGTAGAGGTGATGTATTTGAACAGAGATAACTGTGCCGTAGAGGTGATGTATTTGAACAGAGAGAACTTGCTGTAGAGGTGTGACGTATTTGAACAGAGATAATTGTACCGTAGAGGTGTGACGTATTTGAACAGAGATAATTGTACCGTAGAGGTGTGACGTATTTAAACAGAGATAACTGTGCCGTAGAGGTGATGTATTTGAACAGAGATAACTGTGCCGTAGAGGTGATGTATTTGAACAGAGATAACTGTGCCGTAGAGGTGATGTATTTGAACAGAGATAACTGTGCCGTAGAGGTGATGTATTTGAACAGAGATAACTGTGCCGTAGAAGTGATGTATTTGAACAGAGATAACTGTGCCGTAGAGGTGATGTATTTGAACAGAGAGAACTGTGCCGTAGAGGTGATGTATTTGAACAGAGAGAACTTGCCGTAGAGGTGTGACGTATTTGAACAGAGATAATTGTACCGTAGAGGTGTGACGTATTTGAACAGAGATAACTGTGCCGTAGAGGTGTGACGTATTTGAACAGAGATAACTGTGCCGTAGAGGCGTCGTGTTTGAACAGAGATAACTGTGCCGTAGAAGTGACGTATTTGAACAGAGATAACTGTACAGTAGAGGTGTGACGTATTTGAACAGAGATAACTGTGCCGTAGAGGTGACGTAATTGAACAGAGATAAATGTGCCGTAGAGGTGTGACGTATTTGAACAGAGATAACTGTACTGTAGAGGTGTGACGTATTTGATCAGAGAGAACTGTGCCGTAGTTGTGTGACGTATTTGAACAGAGGGAACTGTACCGTAGACGTGATGTATTTGAACAGAGAGAACTTGCCGTAGAGGTGTGATGTATTTGAACAGAGATAACTATACCGTAGAGATGTTACGTATTTGAACAGCGATGACTGTACCGTAGAGGTGATGTATTTGAACAGAGAGAACTTGCCGTAGAGGTGTGACGTATTTGAACAGAGATAACTGTACCGTAGTCTCAAATGTTGTTATACCGTTCCTTATACATGCTCTCTATGATGTGCGATCACTTGCCAGATGTTGCCAGTCGTTTTCACAGATGGAGAAGTCTTTCAGAGATTATTTGCAGATATCTCTATATCGTAGTTTAGGTCTGCCGATTTGTCTTTTTCCGTGTTTTAGCTCACCATATAGTATTTGCCTAGGAATGTGTTTTTCTTCCATCCGTTGGACATGCCCCAGCCATCTTAGCCTTCGACTTCTGAGCATCGACATGATTGTTAGGGTCTTAGCACGTTGCAGGACAGTTAAGTTGGTTATTTTGTCTTGCCATTTGATGTGCATTATTTTGCGGAGACATCGCATGTGGAAGACATTTAGTCTTTTTTCCTGGTTTGAGTATGTTGTCCACGTTTCGGATCCATATAGTAGTGTGCTAAGCACACATGTTTGATATATTAGGAGTTTAGTCTTTCGAGTTAGTTTCGTGTTGTTCCATGCTCTTTTTGTGAGTTTGCCGAAGGTCGTAGCTGCCTTACCAATTCGACAGTTTATTTCTTCATCAAGAGAGATGGTTTGCGTAACTGTGGATCCAAGATATGTAAATTTCTGTACTGATTCTAGTGGGCAGTCTTTTAGAGTAATAGATAGAGGTTTGAAGTCACCTTGATTTAGTATTACTGTCTTCTGAACATTAATTGACAGTGAAAAAAGGTCGCATGCTTTATCCAGGTTGTTGATCAGCGACTGTAGGGTGGCCTCACTATGAGCGACTAGGGCTGCATCGTCAGCAAATAAAAATTCTTTAAGTAGGGCAACATTTGTTTTGGTTTTTGCTCTTAGTCTAGCTAGGTTGAACAGTGAGCCATCTGGTCTAGTGCGAATGTAAATATCTCCTGAGCTGTTTTCGAAGGCGTAATTTAGGAGGGCAGCAAAAAATATACCAAAAAGGGTGGGGGCGAGGACACATCCCTGTTTCACACCTTTGTTGACTTTGAAATTCTCTGATGGACTCCCATCAAAATGGACTTTGCCATTCATGTCTTCATGGAAGGAAATTATCAGCCTAAGTAATTTAGGAAATACTTGCCGTAGAGGTGTGACGTATTTGAACAGAGATAACTGTGCCGTAGAGGTGTGACGTATTTGAACAGAGAGAACTGTGCCGTAGAGGTGATGTATTTGAACAGAGATAACTGTACCGTAGATGTGACGTATTTGAACAGAGATAACTGTACCGTAGAGGTGATGTATTTGAACAGAGATAACTGTACCGTAGATGTGACGTATTTGAACAGAGATAACTGTGCCGTAGAGGTGTGACGTATTTGAACAGAGATAACTGTGCCGTAGAGGTGTGACGTATTTGAACAGAGATAACTGTGCCGTAGAGGTGTGACGTATTTGAACAGAGATAACTGTACCGTAGAGGTGTGACGTATTTGAACAGAGATAACTGTGCCGTAGAGGTGTGACGTATTTGAACAGAGATAACTGTGCCGTAGAGGTGTGACGTATTTGAACAGAGATAACTGTGCCGTAGAGGTGTGACGTATTTGAACAGAGATAACTGTGCCGTAGAGGTGTGACGTATTTGAACAGAGATAACTGTGCCGTAGAGGTGACGTATTTGAACAGAGATAACTGTACCGTAGAGGTGATGTATTTGAACAGAGATAACTGTGCCGTAGAGGTGTGACGTATTTGAACAGAGATAACTGTGCCGTAGAGGTGTGACGTATTTGAACAGAGATAACTATGCTGTAAATGTTTCACGAATGTCATTATTGTGGAGACTATTACTATCCAATATCATTACTATTTTATATGGTTCTACTAGCTAAATACCCATTTTATACCTTGGTCAACTGCTATGTGTTCATCTGGAAATAAACTATTGAATTTATAATAGGAGACAGAGATGCAAAGGAAAGCGTGCGGTAATCCTTTTCTGCGCTCCACTCAAGTCCACTTTTTTGTAGAGAATTTGAGGTTAATTATTCTCATGTACATTCGCTCAACGTTTAATCGTGAAAACTAAACATGTATCATCATCATCATCAAGTACCGGGCCTGCTGGCGAAGGTGATCATGTCTCTCCACAACTTTCGATCTGGATAGTTCTTTATCCTTTCTGTTGTTGACCTTCTGCCAAGCCATTCTCTTAAGCTGTCTGGTATTTTCTCTCTTTGCTTCCCTCTATCTCTTTGTCCCTCAATTTTTCCAGTTGTTACAATATATTCCAGCTGTTTTCCTCTCATTACATGGCCAAAAAATGATGATTGTTTCTTCCTAATATTGGAAATTAGCTGTCTTTTTGCATTGACCTCTTTCAGAACATTTTCATTACTCTTCTTAGCTGTCCATGGTATTCTCAACATTCTTCTGTAAAACCACATTTCTACAGACTGCAGTGATTTTCTTGTCTGTTGTCCTATTTTGACAGACATGAGGCAGAGAAAAGAAAAAGAAAGAATATCTTGTTTCTCTAGCCTACAGACGGACAAGAGGCAACAAGAAAAAAAGAAAGAATACCTTGTTTCCCTAGCCTACAGACGGACAAGAGACAACAAGAAAAAAAGAAAGAATATCTTGTTTCCCTAGCCTACAGACGGACAAGAGGCAACAAGAAAAAAAGAAAGAATATCTTGTTTCCCTAGCTACAGACGGACAAGAGACAACAAGAAAAAAAGAAAGAATATCTTGTTTCTCTAGCCTACAGACGGACAAGAGGCAACAAGAAAAAAAGAAAGAATATCTTGTTTCCCTAGCCTACAGACGGACAAGAGGCAACAAGAAAAAAAGAAAGAATATCTTGTTTCCTAGCCTACAGACGGACAAGAGACAACAAGAAAAAAAGAAAGAATATCTTGTTTCCCTAGCCTACAGACGGACAAGAGACAACAAGAAAAAAAGAAAGAATATCTTGTTTCCCTAGCCTACAGACGGACAAGAGACAACAAGAAAAAAAGAAAGAATATCTTGTTTCCCTAGCCTACAGACGGACAAGAGGCAACAAGAAAAAAAGAAAGAATATCTTGTTTCCCTAGCCTACAGACGGACAAGAGACAACAAGAAAAAAAGAAAGAATATCTGTTTCTCTAGCCTACAGACGGACAAGAGGCAACAAGAAAAAAAGAAAGAATATCTTGTTCCCTAGCCTACAGACGGACAAGAGGCAAAAAGAAAAAAGAAAGAATATCTTGTTTCTCTAACCTACAGACGGACAAGAGACAACAAGAAAAAGAAAGAATATCTTGTTTCTCTAGCCTACAGACGGACAAGAGACAACAAGAAAAAGAAAGAAAGAATAGTTTGTTTCTCTAGCCTACAGACGGACAAGAGACAACAAGAAAAATAAAGAAAGAATAGTTTGTTTCCCCTGGCTATAGACAGACAAGAGGCAGTAAAATGAACAAGAAAACTATTTGGTTTTCCTGGCTACATATCAACGAAGTAGTCAATGGTTCATATCCTGTAGGGCAACAATAGTAATCATTTACAGGATACCTTTAGCCTGACTTGCAACTCTCGCCTCTGTGTAACCTGTCACGATATCTATGGTCTGCCTGATAATAATATTACAGTGGTATATTATTCCATACTTTTGTATGGTGGTGAGACATGGACATGAAATGCAGTATATTAAGAAACTGATGTCCTAGAAATATGACATTATTTTATAGAAAAGTTTCGTGGATGAAGACAAAAAAGGAAATCTTGAAGTAGCTAAAAATAATGAATGCCGATAAAATGAAATGCAGCAAGACAATGTATCGCACATAAGAATTCAAATTAGAAGAAGAAATAGAGGATAGAACAGGCAGACAAAGACTAGAGTAGACTGATAATATCAAAACACTTTGTGAGAAATTAAGCTGAAAGTGTTCGATACAGACAAGAAAAAGCATTGCCAGTGGGATGGAAGTTAATAAGATTGTCCATGGTTCTCACTATTACAATATGCAGGAAAACAGGTAAATAATTGCAGTGCTGCGGTAAAGCTGGTAGCAGGATCAGGTAGTGGGTGTAACGTACACTCCTACAAGGTATGGCGGCAGCTTTACAACAAAGGAACACAACAAAATACTACCGTGTCGGTCTACACGCGACCTTGTTCAGAAAACGAAAAATACAAAGGGATAACAACACAAAATATTACAATATGCAATATATCTATCTAAAATTATCTGCAGCTGTTTTCTTTTCATTGTTTTTTATGTTGATATTGTTGTTATAGTCCCTTCATAAAATATCCAAACTCAATATAAATTTTCTTTGAAACTGTTTGGTGCATTGTTGTGAAATTCTGCATGCAGTTTTAGATTATCCCAGACCGTAGTACAATATTAATAATCTGTTATAAAACTGTTCTAGTGTAGGATTATGATTTTATAAATTATGTTTAAAATGCAAGAAACTTTAAGGACAGAAGTTTAAAAGTTTTACATTCATTCCCTCCCCTGTTCAATAATGTGCACGTTTTCAGATTTTAAATGGAAAAAAAAAAAACATGGAAAAAACATCAATGCGCATGGGATTTTCCTGATGAACGTGGCAAATAACATAAGCACCGGTTCATCAATAGTGAGCACGATGAATGAAGTCGCTAATGTTCATTGTTCAGGGGTATCAGAGTTAAGTTTTCTGTAGTGCTAGAATTATGAGCTACCTCAATTTTATAAACCAAATGAATGTAAAGTGTAAATACATCACCATACAAAAAGTAACTTTAGTATTTTTTCTGATACTTCTGCGAGAAATCTAAGAGGGGTCCATTCTACCACAATATCCAAAAACTAGAGAAGATAAGACAGCATGTGCTGGTTGTTGATAGAAGATCCTTTAACTTTTGTGGTCTTGGTGTCTTTCCCATTGTCTGCTCCAAAACCTCGTACCTTGATAATACATCATTTTTTTAAAAGTTCAATAGCCTTTGTGTAACTATTGGCTCAGATCAATGGATCTAGAGAAACAGCGCACACATATCGTTTTAAAAAAGAACTAAAAACGTAGCAGACTCTGAAATAGAAAAAAAGAGGTAGATAAACGCTCTCAACAGATGATACAATTGACAAAAACACCAACATCCAATGCAGTAAAGCAAATCAAATAATGGGACACCCACAGTCTCACCTACAACACAAAACAGTACTCATTAGCGCAAAGAAACATACCAACAATGTCATCATCCATCTTATTCCACCAGTGCCAAAGTTAGCCACTCACGACAAGAAGTTTGCTAAGGTGTTTGTGGAAAGTCGTTGAAATGTTTTGTTAAAATTGGGAATGGGAATCTGGGAGAAATACACGTCGTGGAACCATCTAGAACCGATTCAGAAAGGCAACACAACAAAGTGGTCAACTTCCCGGAAGACAAAGAAGGGGAAGCCTAGAAGGTGATACGCCCATGTATTCCGGAAGTCATTACAGACTACACTCAAATAGACTAGCAAATTGCCGAGATACAGGATTGGCGCCGTCCTCGGATCGACAAGCTACTTAATGATGATGAAATCCTTATAGAAACTGTTTAACCCTTTATTTGTTTTGAATTCACCACTGGCAACCAATTATTTCTTTACAATTCCGTCTATTCCTATACCTTAGTTAAGTCACCGGTGGTTGTCTATTGGATCTCTGCAGATATCATGAACCCAGTCTACAACAATGATTCTCAACTGTAGGGCTTGTGTACCCCGTAGCTATACAAATGACGGTAATTTAAAATAAAAATATTATAGTAAATAGGAATATACTTTAAAACGAGATTGTTTTTACACGAGTAAGACCTAATTAGAAAGAAAAAAAAGAAACGCGAGAATATCACTAAACATTTGTTGCATGTGAAGTAGCAATTATTTACCAAATATACTTTATGCAAAAAAGAAAAATAAAGTTTTTAATTTTAAATGTGTAATGTTAACAAATGTAGTGGTTTCAATTAATGTAAAACTCATTTGGGAGACGAAGGCGGGCCTCACGGCACCAGAGCTGGAAGTTGTCAGCGACCCACAGCTGATGGCTTGCGCCAGGATCGGTGAACCAGAGGACCATCCAGACCCTGCTCCACCTCTCTGCGGTGCCTCCAGTAACAGACTAACCTGTCTAGTCTGGCCAAACGAGTAGGGATCGAAGAGGGAAGACAACCCGCTACTCAAAAATGTCGTGCTGAAGTCGGATGTGTTGGGCCGAAAAGCGCGAATATCTCAGTTATACTGCAAACCACAACACAACGCAGACACGCCCACTTAAACGCCCTTATAAGGGCGGGTGATGAAGAGGAATTCTATAGTCTACGAATACTTTAGAATACTTTAGTCATTGAGCGAACGCAAGCAAGCAAACTCATTTGTATAAATCATATCACATATTTACGTAAATTTTTCAGATTTTTTAAAAAGTTTTAAATGTAAATATAGGCCCAAGACTAAGTCTACGATATTTGTTTGTTTGTTGTTAGTAATGATCATCACTGTACACCGAACGAATAGTTAGTAATGATCATCACTGTACACCGAACGAATAGTTAGTAATGATCATCACTGTACACCGAACGAATAGTTAGTAATGATCATCACTGTACACGGAACGAATAGTTAGTAATGATCATCACTGTACACGGAACGAATAGTTAGTAATGATCATCACTGTACACCGAACGAATAGTTAGTAATGATCATCGCTGTACACCGAACGAATAGTTAGTAATGATCATCACTGTACACCGAACGAATAATTAGTAATGATCATCACTGTACACCGAACGAATAGTTAGTAATGATCATCACTGTACACCGAACGAATTGTTAGTAATGATCATCACTGTACACCGAACGAATAGTTAGTAATGATCATCACTGTACACCGAACGAACAGTTAGTAATGATCATCACTGTACACCGAACGAACAGTTAGTGCTCCGATCTCTCCCTCGAGAAAATGCAAGGAGAATCTCGTCCGACGTGCACAAACTCCGTTGTATGACCTGGGATCCACAGTGTGGGCAGATAGATTCAAAACGCTTAACTTAACATAATCTAAGCTAAAATTTGTAAACGAATCATAGCTGACCTGTTTGTCGTAAAATTCAGCGAACCTGAACTGATAAAAACCATACATCACCTCCTCATTGTGGACTTAGAAACAGACAAACCAGTCTGACTAATCAAAAGAGACCGAAGAGAAGAGACAATTATGTATCCAAAAACGTCATCTATCTATCTATCTATCTATCTATCTATCTATCTATCTATCTATCTATCTATCTATCTATCTATCTATCTATCTATCTATCTATCTATCTATCTATCTATCTATCTATCTATCTATCTATCTATCTATCTATCTGTCTGTCTGTCTGTCTGACTGTCTGACTGTCTGTCTGTCTGTCTGTCTATCTGTCTATCTGTCTATCTGTCTATCTATCTATCTATCTATCTATCTATCTATCTATCTATCTATCTATCTATCTATCTATCTATCTATCTATCTATCTATCTATCTATCTATCTATCTATCTATCTATCTATCTATCTATCTATCTATCTATCTATCTATCTATATATATATATATATATATATATATATATATATAAATGTATATATCATGGACAGCTAAGAAGAGTAATGAAGAGGTTCTGAGAGAGGTCAAAGCAAAAAGAGAGCTAATTTCCAATGTTAGGAAGAAACAATCATCATTTTTTGGCCATGTAATGAGAAGAGAACAACTTGAATATATTGTAACAACTGGAAAAATTGAGGGACGAAGAGATAGAGGGAAGCAAAGAGAAAAAATAACATACAGCTTAAGAAAATGGCTTGGCAGAAGGTCAACAACAGAAATGATAAATAGCTGCCGAGATCGAAAGTTGTGGAGAGACATGATCACCTACGTCAGTAGGCCCGGTACTTGATGATGATCTATCTATCTATCTATCTATCTATCTATCTATCTATCTATCTATCTATCTATCTATCTATCTATCTATCTATCTATCTATCTATCTATCTATCTCTATCTATCTATCTATCTATCTATCTATCTATCTGTCTGTCTGTCTGTCTGTCTATCTATCTATCTATCTATCTATCTATCTATCTATCTATCTATCTATCTATCTATCTAATCTATCTATCTATCTATCTATCTATCTAGACCTTTCGAGTCGTAGCCGGCCTATAGGGCTTAGACCCAGATACTCTTTCTCTTATCTAAATTTGTATTCTAGCATTTTTCGATCCTTCTATTGTATCAAATCTCGCCATTTGTCTCTGTTCTGTGCAAGCAACTTTATCTCATTGAGGGAGCCGATTACTGCTGCTCTTGCCTCTCTCATCAATGTTCTTCTTAGTGTCTCTCTGGGTCGGCCTCTTTTCCTCTTACCTGGTGTTTCCCACATGAGCACTTACTTTGTGATTCGGTTATTATATCTCCTCATCACATTTCCAGCATATGACCATCGTCTTTTCTTGATTACTGAAGATACTAGTGGTTGATTGGCGATTTCTCTAATTTCCTCGTTTGTTCTGAATTCGTTCCATGCTATACCAAGTATTTTCCTTAGACATTTATTTTCGAATGCGTTCAACTTTGTTTCTATGTCTCTTGTTGTTTTTCAGCTCTCACATGGACAAAAACGTATTGCTGGAGTCTAATTTTTTGGTCAAAATAGCGCAGAAATTATACACAGTTATTTGTCTTCATCTGAAAGTAGCATATTAGTTCTAATCATGGAAATGTTGCATCGGTTATGGGTAAACAAGTCCTAAGTCTCGTACATTCTCCTCTTTTTGGAATTTATATTTTATGAAAGTGGTTTTAATTTGTGAAACCACACATAAATAATCTAAGGTATGCTGATGATACGGGTGTCCGGTTAGCGCAATCGATAGGCGGTTGGCTTACCACGGCAACAGCCGGGGTTCGTACCCTGGCGAGGACACCTGGGTTTTACTAATTCCCTAAAAATTAGTGGGAGCCGCGATAGCTCAGTGGTTAGTGAACTGGACTACTACGGACAAGGGGTAGGGTTCGATCCCAACAGACGGCTCCGGGTTCACCCAGCCTTAAATGGGTACAGGATTTTTTCTGGGAAAGTAAAAGCAGCACGGGCGTAATACCGACCACATTACCCCAAAAATCATGTGCTGAAGGTCTGTAAAATATAGGGTCACTAACACCATATTTCCCTATACGCCACTTGGCGTGACGGGGGGTACTTTACTTTTTTTTATGCTGATGATACAGTCTTAATCGCTAAGAGTGAAAATGAGTTACAGGAAATGTTGGACATTGTAGTGAAGGAAAGCAAAAATAAAGGACTCAGCCTAAACAGCAAAAAGACAGAAGTAATGGTAACAATAAGGAAAAAGACATCACCTCAAAGCAAAACAAAGACAAGTGGAACAATATTAAAAAAGGTAAATGAATTTAATATCTGGGAACAATGTTAACCTCAGATGGTAGATGTACAACAGAAGTGAGATGCAGAATGTGAGAATGGCTCAGACAAAATCAGCTTTCCAAAAAATGAGCAAGATACTATGCAATCCATTTTTGACAATAGAAACAAGAATAAGAGTTCTTAAATGTTATGTAGAACCAGTTTTTACAAATGGATGTTAATCATAGACAATAGGGCAACAGACAAGAAAATCACTGGGGTCTGTAGAAATGTAGTTTTTACAGAAGATGTTGAGAATACCATGGACAGCTAAGAAGAGTAATGAAAATGTTCTGAAAGCGGTCAAGCAAAAAAAAAAGAGCTAATTTCCAATGTTAGGAAGAAACAATTATCATTTTTTGGCCATGTAATGAGAAGAGAACAACTGGAATATATTGTAACAAGTGGAAAAATTGAGAGACGAAGAGATAGAGGGAAGAAAGAGAAACAATAACAGACAGCTTAAGAGAATGGCTTGACAGTAGGTCAACAACATAACATTTTTAGTTACGAATGCTCGTTTAACGATTACATTGAAAAATAGAAGACCTACAAGAACATTTAAATAGCCTCAACAGCACAGACACAAAATACAACATGAAAATCAACATCAACAAAACAGAAGCATTGAATATCGCAAAAGATAAACAGAACATTAACATAACTATAGACGGCAAACGACTACAACAAGTTGAGGAATTTAAATACCTAGGAAGTCTAGTGACAAACAACAATTCAGAAACAACAGAAATAGAATCAAGATGCAACAAAACTTGTCAAATCATTGGACAGTTATCAATACTGTTGTCCAACAAGGAATAACTCTAGAGCCAAAACGGGCACTCTACAATACAATCTTCATCCCAACGTTGCGCTACCAATGCCAGACCTGGACCCTATATGCAAGAACAATAAGCAAAATAACCTCTATGGAGATGAAATGTGTTAGACGAATGACAGGAAACAGTCTGAGAGATAAGATCAGAAATGAAGAACTGAGAAAAATAGCTAGGAATAATCCCATCTATAGAATATATAAAGAAACAACAGATAAAATGGTTTGGTTTGGCCACTGGCAAAGCAGAAAGACCAAGAGACAACACAACGAGCCTCAATAAACGTTGTGAGAACATCAGGCCAAAGGGCCGACCGCGATAAAGATGGGTTGCGGTAATTAGAAACACTAGGAAACTTAACAGCACCAGAGGTGAACAGAAGGGCAAAAGACAGTAAATTGTATCTCTCCTCAACGCTGAAAGGCAAATGAGGAAGGAAAGAAGAAGAAAAAAACGATTAAAGATTGTCTCTTAGAGTTTCCGGGACACAATATTCGCAAAGTTTTTTTTTTTTTTTTTTAAAGAAAGAGCCTCTTCTAATCACTTTGCCAGTTTAATAGAAGAAGGTGTATTTGACCTTCTTGGAAAGACACAGGTTATTAAATTAACATGCATTAAAAAAAGAAAAAAAAGTAAAGTACCCCCGTCACGCCAAGTGGCGTATAGGGAATATGGTGTTAGTGACCATATATTTTACAGACCTTCGGCACATGATTTTTGGGGTAATGTGGTCGTATTACACCCGTGCCGCTTCACTTTCCCTGAAAAAATCAGGTACCCATTAAAGGTTGGGTGAACCCGGAAGCCGTCGGTTGGGATCGAACCCACCCTCTTGTCCTTTGTAGTCCAGTTCACTAACCACTGAGCTATCGCGGCTCTACACATGCATAGCTTGATGTAAATGATAACGCAATGCATCTGCGTTAAATAACGTCCTTTTAAGTACTAATGATGAGGAAAAGTAGAGGGATACAAATATGTTTTTTTCAATGTTCTATTTGTGAGCTTCATAATTCAGTTGTTGGCTCCTTTATTTGCATTGACTTTATATACATTATAAATAACAGCAACTATATTATTTACAAAAGTGTTGCTACTGAAGGGCGATTTATGTAAACGGGTTGCTACTGAGTTGCACCTAAATGAAAATAATTTGGGAACCGCTTGTTCACAGGAACGTACACAACACATGAATTTTAATTAAAAAGATTGGTGCAATTTTCTTTTTTAACGAAACAATCTGTAGTACGTGAATGGCCTTTATCAGTAAGTGACGTCACGCGGTTTGCCAGTCAAGGGAGGTAACGTCTCCTAACCTACTACAGGGTGTTTTTAAAGTTGCAGTGCAGTGAATATTTCTAATATTCAGTAAATGACGTAATCATCATCTACGTACCACAATTTTGTAAACCACATTTATGAACAAACCGCTGCTTCCTTTAAGGTTTTATTTACGTAAAGGACGGGCACTACGCTACTTTCACTGTCTCATTGCTTGAAGGAAATGGTGTTGACGATTGAAAACAGGGTATTTCTGGTTGAGCATGTCTTTCGTAATGGCGGTAAATATACGGATGAGGTCATTAGACAATTCGTGAGGAAATTTCCAGACTCACAAGTCCCTCACCGAAATTCTGTTACAAAATTGATCAAAAAGTTTCGTGAAACCGGTAGTGTGGTAGATGTATACCGATCTGGAAGACCTTCAATTTCACAAGACCAAATTATGGAACTCGAAGACAGAATTACAATGAGTCCAAATGCATATTTAAACCACTTGTCTCAACAGGTGCAAATATCTAAGAGTTCTGTTCACAAGGTTTTAAGAAGTGAACTACACTATCGTCCATACAAATTAACTGAAGTGTCTCAACTCCAAGAAAGAGATTATGAATCCCGTTTAAACTACTGCATGTGGTTTCAGAATTTTATTTATGAACATGGCGCTGCCATCCTTGACGTCACTTTTTTCACTGATGAGGCCTGGTTTCATTTATCCGGTTATGTGAACAGTCAGAACAATCGGCTGTGGAGCAGTGAAAACCCCCATGAATTTCATCAAGTGCCGCTTTACGATCAAAAGTCGGAGTGTGGTGCGCTATAAGTCGTATGCGGATAATAGGACCTATATTTTTTAATGAAACAATAAATGCAGAACGTTACCGTACTTTAATTCTGGAACCGTTCATAGCACACCTTACAGAACGGGAAATTATGGAATCCTGGTTTCAGCAGGATGGGGCAACAGCACACACAACCACAACAACACTCAATTATTTAGAAAGCATATTTGCAAATCGCATTATTTCACGTGGAATCTGGCCTGCTCGTTCACCAGATCTAACACCCCCAGATTATTATATGTGTGGGGGCATTGAAGGGGAAAGTTTATGAAAATAATCCGCAGACAATTAATGACCTAAAGACTGAAATAGTAGACAAGATTAAACAAATATCACCAGACATTATTCTGAAGGTTTTCGCAAATATGGAAAGACGAATCACGACATGTCTTGAGGCCCGTGGTGGACATTTTCAACATATGCTTTAGGCACAACTTTATTGTGTTAATACCAACATTACCCATTATAAGCTCGCCGATAGCAGTCAAGTATATTTTAATAATACCATTTATTTTACAATTTGTGTGACGCATTAGTTAACCGCATTTCTGGTGACGTTTTTCTTCCGAGAGTAGAAATTCACTGCACTGCGACTTTAAAAACACCCTGTATATTGTTTTTAATATTTTATTTTCTTGTTTGCACCCCTAAATGTTCTGCGTTCCAGTAAACAGTCCCTCAACCCCGCTATCCCCCCCCCCCCCCCCCCGACGCTACAGCACTGTCACCAGTGTACATTATGACATCTTTATTCAAATAATTGAACAAAACTGATAACGATCATTTTTTACGTTTGAAGAGAGCAATATTTGTGCGAGAACTGGAAGTAATGTAATTCTCCCGTTTTATGGAATAGTCTGGCTTCATAGACTACACCAAAACTTTTGATGGAACACACCATAAACAACTTATAGACTGCCTAAGAGATATACATCTAGATGACACAGACATGCGACTTACTTGTAATTTATATTTGGAGCAAACATCAATAGTAAAATATACAATCCTAAAGATCTACAACAATTGCTTAGTGAAATAAACATGACAAGCAAAAAATATGGATTAGATATGAATATCTCTCTCTCTCTCTCTCTTCTCTCTCTCTCTCTCTCTCTCTCTCTCTCTCTCTGCGATCAGGACTCAATCAGAGTAGGACTCCAGACTCTCGCACGAAGACAGCTGTCTGTTTAAGCCTGTTAGATCCACTCCGATTGAATACCTGTTAAAACGTTGCACTGTGTTCTGCGCCAGTGGCCCAGTGCATCCGATTTCAGCCAGCATTTTGTTCAGGTTTGCTTTCTTTAGCCTTTGATTGTCCCCAATCTTCCTGCAAGGCAACAGATCATCTTTTCTGTAGGGGGATTCTGCCCTTAGATGGTCGGCCCTCCCAGGTTTACGAACACCATCTGCCCGAGTCACTAGAGGTGACTAACACAGACATGCGACTTGTAATATGAGGAAACTGCAACAAGGAACACTTTTCATGCACAGCCTCCAACTGCTCCCACCGCCTATCCCCATATACCGCTAAGTCACGTCCTCTAGAAAATGATGATCGTCGTAGCACTTGATGATGTTAGGCCATCGTTGATGACTCAAATTCCGAACATATAGACACAGTCAGTCGTAAAATTATCCCCGTCGCACATCAAACAGCAACCCGTAAGATTTGTGCCCGGCCGGTTTAGGGAACCATTACGATGACGTAGCACACAACAATGTCGCCGAACACATAATCTCGCTCCCTTTAGATTTCTGTCTGATTACTCTAGTGTAAGCAGCCCACGACGAACAAAACACGAAGCAACTTCCCCAGAGACAAAACTTCTGCTGACGAAGTAGTTTACATTAATATGTAACATGGAAATAACTTGCGTCAAAGAATTCCAACAACAGTCATGAACAGCACTAATGTGACGTAAAGCGCAGATCAAGTCTAGACGGTGGAAGGTCTAATTCACAATACTTGATTTGTCAAAAACAGACTGTTGTCGGCCTACGACCTCGCTTTAGCGACACAGATGTATTGAGTATATTATCATTTTGATTTTAACGCAGAAAAGTGCGAAGGAGATCCGAAATTAATCAGACCCTGGGTGCACTTTCTGCAGCGATCGAGAGGACGTGAACTAGAAGAGATATGAATATCAAAAAGATTAAAGCTATGATCATAAACAAAGATAATACTCAAAACCTACAAGTTGGATGTTGAAGGAATAGACCTGGGGAAAGTTCAGAGCTACAACTACCTTGGACATACTATAACCAAAGATGGGAAATGTACAACTAAAATAAACAAAAGAATAGGAATTGCTAAACGTAATTTTGATGCCATGAAAAATATACTAACATCAAAACAAATAACAGAAGGGCTAAACTAAGAATAGCAAAATGTTATATCTTCTCAACATTCTTATATGGTGCAGAAACAAGGACATTAGACAAGAAAAAAGATTGAAACCTTTGAAATGTGGATTTATAGAAGAATATGAATTATTGGATGGGAAAAGAAGAAAACAAACGATAAAGTCTTAAAACAGCTAAAAATGAAAAGAGAACTACTAAAAACAATTCAAACAAGACAAATGAGATTTTTGAGGCATTTTAAAAGAAACAACAGCCTACTAAAAGTAATCTTGGAAGGGAAGATACAAGGTAAAAGAGACAGAGGCAGAGCAAAAATAACATGGACGAGTAACATGAAAAGATGAACAGGTCTGTCTATGGCAACCTGCACCATCACAGCCAGAGACAGAGTGGAATGACGTTCCACGATAGCCAACCTTCGATGCGGAGACGACACTCAGTATTGATGACTTGCTTTAATAGTGCTCCACTTGTCTTTATTGTGAATTGCGTGATGTCTTTTCCTTTGTTGTTACCATTCATCATCATTGAGTGCCTTCTCCGCAACGAAGTTTGGCTACCATGGAGCGCCATTCTGCTCTGTCTCTTGCTTTGATGGTGCAGATTGTCATAGGTTGATTTGTCCATCTTTTGATGCTACTCGGCCATGTTAGTCTTGGTCTGCCTCTGCCTCTTTTACCTTGTATTTTCCCCTCCAGGATTACTTCTAGTAGGCTGTTGTACCATTACTCATGTCTTTATTGTGCATTGCGTGATGTCTTTTCCTTTGTTGCTACCATTACTCGTGTCTTTTCGCAATTGATGCTGTAAAAAACCAATAATACAATAAAAGATAACTGCAATGGGCAGCCTGATATCTGTACCCATTGACACTGTGCCATGTCACTGAAGAGTGTATTCGCGGACACTGCGATATCAGTACCCCTTGAGTACGGTAAGGCAATAACAGTGCGAGGAGCTGACAGCACGATGCATATCACTTTCAAATATGTAATGAAAGCTAAACTATGTACATACATTACTGCTAAATGGCTATCTTTATCATCTTACACAAATTAATTATTTTTTAATGCCCCCTTTTTACATAAAGCACCGTTGTTTTTTTACCATGTTTATTGGAGACGGATCTGTTCCCAGCATAGTGTACAGCCCTTGGTGTCCCATGCTTGCTAGGCAGGGCCTGACAACTGTTTGCTGTGTCGCAGTCGTCTTACCTGAATATCATGTTCCGGGTTTGTGTGAAGCTATCCTTTCACGTAGTTGGATTGTTGCCTGCGCTGTCGTGGTCTTTTGCACGAACAAATGCGTAGACACATAGACAAACACGCACACACTCACACATTACACAGAGTTGTATCCCCCAGTTTTAATCATGCCAAGTTAAATAATACGGTTGTGTGTAATGTGGTTTTTCTTGCTCAGAATTAAACTGAGTGAGCATTTCATTGTGTAGACTTCTATTGTTTCCCATTCTATAGATTGTTAGTGTGTTTTCTTGTTAATGACGTTACCTGTTAGTGTGTTTACTTGTTAATGACGTTACCTATTAGTGTGTTTACTTGTTAATGACGTTACCTGTTAGTGTGTTTACTTGTTAATGACGTTACCTGTTAGTGTGTTTTCTTGTTAATGACGTTACCTGTTAGTGTGTTTACTTGTTAATGATGTTACCTGTTAGTGTGTTTACTTGTTAATGACGTTACCTGTTAGTGTGTTTACTTGTTAATGACGTTACCTATTAGTGTGTTTACTTGTTAATGATGTTACCTGTTAGTGTGTTTACTTGTTAATGGCGTTACCTGTGAGAGTGTTTACTTGTTAATGATGTTACCTGTCAGTGTGTTTACTTGTTAATGACGTTACCTGTTAGTGTGTTTACTTGTTAATGATGTTACCTGTTAGTGTGTTTACTTGTTAATGATGTTAACTGTGAGTGTGTTTACTTGTTAATGATGTTACCTGTTAGTGTGTTTACTTGTTACTGACGTTGCTTGTTAGTGTGTTTACTTGTTAATGATGTTACATGTTAGTGTGTTTACTTGTTAATGATGTTACCTGTTAGTGTGTTTTCATGTTAATGACGTTACCTGTTAGTGTGTTTACTTGTTAATGACGTTACCTGTTAGTGTGTTTACTTGTTAATGATGTTACCTGTTAGTGTGTTTACTTGTTAATGACGTTACCTGTTAGTGTGTTTACTTGTTAATGATGTTACCTGTTAGTGTGTTTACTTGTTAGTGACGTTACCTGTTATTGTGTTTACTTGTTAATGATGTTACCTGTTAGTGTGTTTACTTGTTAATGACGTTACCTGTTAGTGTGTTTACTTGTTAATGACGTTACCTGTTAGTGTGTTTACTTGTTAATGACGTTACCTGTTAGTGTGTTTACTTGTTAATGATGTTACCTGTTAGTGTGTTTACTTGTTAGTGACGTTACCTGTTATTGTGTTTACTTGTTAATGATGTTACCTGTTAGTGTATTTACTGGTTAATGAAGTTACCTTTTAGTGTGTTACTTGTTAATGAATTTACCTGTTAGTGTGTTTACTTGTTCATGAAGTTACCTGTTAGTGTGTTTACTTGTTAATTAAGTTACCTGTTAGTGTGTTTATTTGTTAATGAAATTACCTGTTAGTGTGTTTACTTGTTAATGAAGTTACCTGTTAGCGTGTTTACTTGTTAATGAAGTTACCTGTTAGTGTGTTTATTTGTTAATGGAGTTACCTGTTAGCGTGTTTACTTGTTAATGAAGTTACCTGTTAGTGTGTTTATTTGTTAATGAAGTTACCTGTTAGCGTGTTTATTTGTTCATGAAATTACCTGTTAGTGTGTTTATTTGTTAATGAAATTACCTGTTAGCGTGTTTATTTGTTAAGGAAGTTACCTGTTAGCGTGTTTATTTGTTAATGAAATTACCTGTTAGTGTGTTTATTTGTTAATGAAATTACCCGTTAGTGTGTTTATTTGTTAATGAAGTTACCTGTTAGCGTGTTTATTTGTTAATGAAATTACCTGTTAGTGTGTTTATTTGTTAATGAAGTTACCTGTTAGCGTGTTTATTGTTAATGAAATTACCTGTTAGTGTGTTTATTTGTTAATGAAGTTACCTGTTAGTGTGTTTATTTGTTAATGAAATTACCTGTTAGCGTGTTTATTTGTTAATGAAATTACCTGTTAGTGTGTTTACTTGTTCATGAAGTTACCTGTTAGTGTGTTTACTTGTTAATTAAGTTACCTGTTAGTGTGTTTATTTGTTAATGAAATTACCTGTTAGCGTGTTTACTTGTTAATGAAGTTACCTGTTAGTGTGTTTATTTGTTAATGAAGTTACTTGTTAGTGCGTTTAAATGCTAATGATGTTACCTGTTAGTATGTCTGCTGTTAATGCTGTTACCCGTTAGTATGTTTCTCCTCATGTAGGCTACCAGGGAACATTATAGTTAACACTTTTACAATGCCTGACATAAAATACCTATTTGTGTTAACATGACACCTCGGTATAGAATCACATCAATTGGAAATTATCCGAAGGCATATTTTACTAGGGTCCGCATCTAATATTTATCAGGATAAGTCTAAAAATAAAATTGTACTGAAAGACGTGTTATTTCTCCATAGGTGCTGTTTGTGTTTTCTCATAAAAAGATTTTACTGTGCACGTTTCAACGTTGTTTTGTCTTGTTTGTTTTTCAACTGCGAAATATGTTTAGTTGTTGTTCCATTCGCGGTTTATGCCATTTTATCGCAATTTCTTTCTAACATCATGAAATATTTACTCACGTCAACGAAATTAACGTTATGATTAAAACTGAGAATAATAAAGTTTTATATCGACTGATTCAAACTGAGAATGATAAAGTGTTATATCGACTGATTCAAACTGAGAATGATAAAGTGTTATATCGACTGATTAAAAATGAGAATAATAAAGTGTTATATCTACTGACTCAAACTGAGAATAATAAAGTGTTATATCGACTAATTAAAACTGAGAATTATAAAGTGTTATATCTACTGATTAAAACAGAATAATAAAGTGTTATATCTACTAATTAAAAATGAGAATAATAAAGTATTATATCTACTAATTAAAACAGAATAATAAAGTGTTATATCTACTAATTAAAACTGAGAATAATAAAGTGTTATATCTACTGAACATTCTTCTTGGTCGAGAAAGCTGGTCACTAAATAAGGAAGCATAAGAGCCCCTGGAATAGAGAGTTATAGAAAAATAGAATGAATTGAGAGGACTGAGAAGAAAACAGATATATCATATCAAGTATCATGGCCGCTGGCGTAGGTGATCATGTCTCTCCACAACTTTCGATCTCGACAGTTATTTATCATTTCCCTTGTTGACCTTCTGCCAAGCCATTCTCTTAAGCTGTCTGGTATCTTTTCTCTTTGCTTCCCTATATATCTTCGTCCCTCAACTTTCCCTGATGTCACAATATATTCCAGTTGTTCTCTTCTCATTACATGAGAAAAAATGATGATTGTTTCTTCCTAACATTGGAAATTAGCTCTCCTTTTGCTTTGGCCTCTTTCAGAAAGTTATCATTACTCTTCTTAGCTATCCGTGGTATTCTCAACATGCATCTGTAAAACCACATTTCTTCAGCCTCCAGTGATTTTCTTTTCTGTTGTCCTATTGTCCATGATTCACATCCATATGTTAAGACTGGCTCTACATAACATTTAAGAACACTTTTTCTTGTTTCTATTGTCAAAAAATTGATGATTCATGGGAAAACAATTAATAACATATTTTAAAAGTTTAAAAGAAGAAAAAAGTAACACATTTTGAACAAGACAAATTAAATGTATCGGATACATAAAGGAAACACAATAACCAACTACTGAAAGTCATCTTAGCGAAAACATTCAAAGTGAACATGACAGAGACAAAGACTAAAGTGGACGAACAACATGAAGAACTGGACTGGAAAATCTATGACAGTGTGAACGGTCAATGTAAGAGACAGAGTCAAGTTGCGACACAACCAACCTTCGATGCTGAGACGGCACACGATGATGATAATTTTGCTCTATTATATATTTTATTGGTGTCCATCCATCAGGGTCAATGAGGTCAACGTCATATACTTTTGGCTCGAAGATAGTGGTTGAGGTCAATAAGATCTTTGAAGTATCTGCTGTAATGACGCGACGCTGTCATAATTTAGGCTCTGAGATGGTTGTTGAGGTCAATAAGATCTTTGAAGTATCTGCTGTAATGACGCGACGCTGTCATAATTTAGGCTCTGAGATGGTTGTTGAGGTCAATAAGATCTTTGAAGTATCTGCTGTAATGACGCGACGCTGTCATAATTTAGGCTCTGAGATGGTTGTTGAGGTCAATAAGATCTTTGAAGTATCTGCTGTAATGAGGCGACGCTGTCATAATTTAGGCTCTGAGATGGTTGTTGAGGTCAATAAGATCTTTGAAAGTATCTGCTGTAATGAGGCGACGCTGTCATAATTTAGGCTCTGAGATGGTTGTTGAGGTCAATAAGATCTTTAAAGTATCTGCTGTAATGACGCGACGCTGTCATAATTTAGGCTTCTGAGATGGTTGTTGAGGTCAATAAGATCTTTGAAGTATCTGCTGTAATGAGACGACGCTGTCATAATTTAGGTTCTGAGATGGTTGTTGAGGTCAATATGATCTTTGAAGTATCTGCTGTAATGAGGCGACGCTGTCATAATTTAGGCTCTGAGATGGTTGTTGAGGTCAATATGATCTTTGAAGTATCTGCTGTAATGACGCGACGCTGTCATAATTTAGGCTCTGAGATGGTTGTTGAGGTCAATAAGATCTTTGAAGTATCTGCTGTAATGAGGCGTGCTGTCATAATTTAGGTTCGGAGGTTGTTGTTGAGGTCAATAAGATCTTTGAAGTATCTGCTGTAATGAGGCGACGCTGTCATAATTTAGGCTCTGAGATGGCTGTTGAGGTCAATAAGATCTTTGAAGTATCTGCTGTAATGAGGCGGCGCTGTCATAATTTAGGTTCGGAGGTTGTTGTTGAGGTCAATAAGATCTTTGAAGTATCTGCTGTAATAAAGTCAAAATCCATCTTTAGAATGTAGGGTTATATTTGTTTAACGCGTTTTACCCAGACAGCGGTGCACTCTTTTCGACTTTAAACTGCCAAAGGATTCTTTAACGTGCGCGAGTGTACACGGGACCTCTTTTTCCGTCCTTTTCCAAGAGAGCTGGACATTGGATCTCACTACCCAGAGAGGGATAGATATCGAATCTCACTACCCAGAGAGGGCTAGACATCGAATCTCACTACCCAGAGAGTGATAGACATTGAAGCTCACTACACAGAGAGGGATAGACATTGAATCTCACCACCCAGAGAGGGCTAGACATCGGATCTCACTACCCAAAGAGGGCTAGACATTGGATTTCACAACCAGAGAGGGCTAGACATAGGATCTCACGACCCAGAGAGAGCTGGACATCGGATCTCACTACTCAAAGAGAGCTAGACATAGAATCTCACTACCCAGAGAGGGCTAGACATAGAATCTCACTACCAAGAGAGGGCTAGACATCGGATCTCACTACCAAGAGAGGGCCAGATATCGGTTCTCACCACCCAGAGAGGGCTAGACATCGAATCTCACTACCCAGAGAGGACTAGACATCGGATCTCACACCCAGAAAGGGCTAGACATCGGATCTCACTACCCAGAGAGGGCTAGACATCGGATCTTACTACCAAGAGAGGGCTAGACATCGGATCTCACTACCCAGAGAGGGCTAGACATCGGATCTCACTACCCAGAGAGGGCTAGACATCGGATCTTACTACCAAGAGAGGGCTAGACATCGGATCTCACTACCCAGAGAGGGCTAGACATCGGATCTCACTACCCAGAGAGGGCTAGACATCGAATCTTACTACCAAGAGAGGGCCAAATATCGGTTCTCACTATCAAGAAATGGCTAACAGCCGGATCTCACTACTCAGAGAGAGCAAGATATCGGATCTCACTATCCAGAAAGGGTTAACAGTCAGATCACACTACCCAGGAAGGGCTAACAGTCAGATCTCACAACCCAGGAAGGGCTAACAGTCAGATCTCACAACCCAGGAAGGGTTAACAGTCAGATCTCACAACCCAGGAAGGGTTAACAGTCAGATCTCACTACCCAGGAAGGGCTAACAGTCAGATCTCACTACCCAGGAAGGGCTAACAGTCAGATCTCACTACCCAGGAAGGGCTAACAGTCAGATCTCACTACCCAGGAAGGACTAACAGTCAGATCACACTACCCAGGAAGGGCTAACAGTCGGATCTAACTACACAGAGAGGGCGAGATATCGGATCTCACTACCCAGGAAGGGTTAACAGTCAGATCACACTACCCAGGAAGGGCTAACAGTCGGATCTAACTACACAGAGAGGGCGAGATATCGGATCTCACTACCCAAAGACCAGGGGAGGGTTAAAGTCACAAAGAAACTATGAATTCGAATTTTGAAAAATTCCCACCGCCTGTGGTGAGAATCAAACCCGGGACCGTTGGGTCCAGAGGCCGACGTCTAACCTCTAGACAACCCAGCCCTCTCCCAGTCATATTTGCATCAACAGACTAAACTACCAACTAGATGAAAGTAGTGGTCTTCATTATCCGTGATGGACAGAGAACAAGGGCCATAACCTATGCCATGTTGGCTTATTAGGGCGCCAATATTGAAACTACGTTGAGACTCAGAGAATCTTTGAAGCGCTTCTTGTGTTCACATTCTCTTGTGTCTGGAGGTGCATTCGTTTTTTTTTCCAATTAAGTAAACACCACGACGACATTTTCCTACTTTTCGCCACTTCTTTTGGAGCAAAATTGTCCACCCTACATAGGAGAGTCCTTTGAAATAAAAACAAACAATGAACAAAGGGAAATAATCTGGAGATCTCAAATATAAAGGTGCAGAAACTAGTGTTCTTTATATGCACTGACCGCTTGATTTGCTTTTTTTGTCAATGACATACTTAGATTAAAACTAGTCCCCTGAGGTCACCTTCAAATGTGTCGATCACTTGTTAATCAAATCACACAGAGTTATCTGCTCGCGTTTGTGGAACAATGTTTGGTTAGATAAGATACGCTAAAAGGTTGGGTCAAAACAAAGGAGTTGAACTTATATAGAGCAAAGAAAGTACAACATTCCCATACAGCATGATATTAGATCAATGAACAAGAGGTCATTCATTGATGGAAGAAATACAAGCAACGAATTAGAACAATTCTTTTATTAGTCTGTTGTGAAAATGGGAGCCGCGATAGCTCAGTGGTTAGTGAACTGGACTACAAAGGACAAGAGGTAGGGCTCGATCCCAACCGACGGCTTCCGGTTCACCTAGCCTTTAATTGGTACCGGATTTTTTTTCTGAGAAAATAAAGCGGTATGGGCGTAAAACCGACCACATTAGCTCATGTGCCGAAGTTCTGTAAAATGTATGGTCACTAACACCATATTCCCAATACGCCAATTGGATTGATGGGGGTACTTTAGGTTTAAGTTTTCCTGTTGTGAAAATAAATGTTTTCGGAATCTATTGCAGTGGGTAAAGGAACAAACTATAATTGAGACAAATTAACAACCGATCCAAGTACTATGGTCTCTAAATAAAACAGACACAATTATAACAAGTACAGCTGGGATTGGTTCATCTTGTCTACTGAATGGAGCAATTAGGGTGAATCATCAACGTGGGCCAGGTAAAACTCACCAGACAAACAAATAACTGCTTGGAGAAAATATGATAGATATGGACTTCCAGTCAATATGGCGGATAGGCGACATGAACCATTGAGACTCTGTCTGAATCGTGTTCCTTGTTGCGGTCTCCTCTTATTCCAAGTCCGGCTTACAGTCGGAGCTACTGAGTTTAGTGCTCTGTGCACACTGTGAGCTGTGTTTTTTTTTTTTTTTTTTATCTAGATCGTGTTTAAATTTGTCGATTGTACGATGAATGATGATATCGTATGAGGAAGGACAGTTCAGTTGTGTTCACTTTCGGTGCGGCTGCGTTTTATGTCTTTTAGCGTGTGCTATGGCTACTATAATGGGGATTACAGCTGCCTTTCTTTGTTTGGATCCTTCAATGATATGAGATGTTAATTACACTGACACGGCCGGTTGGGCAATTATGGATTTTAATTCTTTTGCAGTTATACCGGGGCCTTCGACTAATTATGACTATAACTGTGAAAGATTAACAATTAGAAGCAGGTTATAAGGAAAACTGCTGACACTATAGCGTTGCACTTATTCTAAAATCTCTTTTGTCTAACTATAAAAGAGAATGGACAAGGATTGCACTTACTGAGTAATTTTCATTCAAAAATCAGATATTCCAAATATTACAAAGTTCGAAACTTTCATGACAGCTGCCTCGACTTATTTTATTTATGTTTTACTTGCACGTTGCTCTGCAAGAGACCGTTATGTTCGATATGTGAAATGTGTAAGAAAAATATTACTTATCAGTAAGATAAAAGCTCAAAGCTGGAAACGATGGTCAAACCAAGAACAAAATACCCCCATTGATGGCTGGAATAGTGACACCTTTGCATCATCTCTGAAGTCTGTACACAGACATTGTTCAAAGCACAAAATTATTATCTATAACTATCCTTAAGCTACTACTAGACGTACAATCTTACATATATCTGGGCATTGATATAGATAAAGAGGGAGGAGCAGAAAATGATATAAAAATAAGGATATCAAAAGCAAGAGGAGCTTTTGTTGCATTGGGAAACATATGGAAATCCAAAGAAAATAGGTTAAATGCAAAAATAAAAATGTTCAACTCCAATGTTAAGTCAGTCCTATTATATGGCTGTGAAATATGGAGACCAACAAAATTGACAATCATGAAGATACAGACTTTCATTAATAGATGCTTACGCAGAATAAAAGGATGGAAATGGCAGGACAAAATCACTAACATAGAATTATGAAAATGTACCAGTCAAATACCAGTGGATAAAGAGATACAGCGAAGACGATGGCGCTGAATGGGACACACACTGCGGAAGCCATCTGATAGTATTACACAAACAGGCCCATTTTTTGAATCTCCAGGGGAAAAGACAAAGAGGGAGACCAAAGAATTCTTGGAGAAGACAGATAGAAGCAGAGATGAAGATGATGGGGAAGACAAGGAATGATCTTAAAAGAATGGCAAGAAAAAGAACGACTTGGAAAGTGTTTGTTGAAGACCTATGCTCCACGGGGAGCTGAAAGGTAGATTAAGAGGAAAAAGACCCTTAAGCTACGGGCATCAGGTGTGCAAGGAACATACATAAATTATGTCTTTAGACTTGGATCCTAACCCAACGATATCACACTACACATATATCTATATAATAATTCAACATCATCTAAATAATTTTATTGAAATGAAACTGAATATCTAAAAACAGTTCTGCTTGATGTTTTTTTTAAAATAATTATAGACTCCTGTGTGTTACCGGGGCCTCATTATGAGGGAAGTAAAGAATAGTGACTCTGTGACCTTCCATGCATGTCGTAAGAGGCGACTAAGGAGATTGATCGATGGCTTGACAAGCTGTCATTGTTATGGAAGCAAAGCCATAAGTTTTGGAAGCAGTGATCTCTGCAATATGTATCATTTTGGCTCGCAAGGTTTCTGTTTTTTTTTTTTTGTTGTTGAGATTGTGGTTCTGCCTTTTGTGCCGTCTTCGGCTCGGAAGGACGATAGATAGATAGATAATTATAGATAAATATTATAACGTTTAAACAGACGTTAGATATAGGAATTTTAACTTGGCTAGTTGGTATACAACCTATATGTTAGAAACACGGAAGAACTAAAGGAAAAGTTAAATGTACACAATCTAAAACATGGAAAGTACAGTACAAAAAGTAAAAATTGAAAAGTATAGAACATTACATGAAAGTTATGAAACCGAAAGTAATTATAGACGCACATACATTGGGTGTTTGTTTGTTCCTGCTGAAGGCCTATTGCGCCGAAACGTTGTTCAAATTTGTGTCGTCTATCTATTACGTAAAGCTTTAACCTACATTTTTTTCTATATAATTGTTTCTTCATTTCTCCCTCATGAAAAGGTTACAGGACTGTTCCCAATGTTTATGCCAAGTCCACATACGTTGAATACCTCATGACCTTTCTTCTCAGCCATAATATCCGTATAATGTGTCATTTATGTCTGGAGCATTAGCACATAATAAGCACACCCTTAGTAAATAACCGACCGGTGGACAGAAAAAATGCTTCAAATATTCTTGGAGAATGTCACTACCCAAGCAAAGTGTATATTGCTAGCCCGCTATCACCGGCGTTTGTTTTCAGCTTTGTGAGCAGGGGCAGTTGTGGGTAAAATGACGTCAGCCGTCTATAGCTGGGATAGCTGAAGACGTCACAGACTTTGGGTTTTAGTAAAAACCCCCTCAATCCACGGGCTGGAGATATAGATAATCTCGGTCACTGCCTAGTTTCAGCAGTGGCGTTCCTATAACCCATGGCACATTATCTATCCAATATGGTGCCAAATATGGCCATTGTTTTCTGTCCATCACAGGTAGTGAAGACCGCTCCTTCCATCCAGTTGTTCGTTTAGTCTGTATGTGCAACATCGATCTTCTTTTCTTTCTCATTTGCCTTTCAGCGTCAAGGAGACCAGTATGGACTGATGCCGAATTCGGAATAATGTATGACGACAATATGGGCAATTTGATAATGGTGGAAGTATTTCACAAGTCTGTCTCAGCCGTGCCACTCTTGTGGAGGTCTCACAAGTTGTAGTCACTCAAAGAAGGGCTGTGCCAGATATTTATGTCTTGTGCCACATCTTCTTACGTGTCAGGATTAATATGAAGGCCTGGTTGTCCATGCATCTTCTAATCGTTTCTTTGGCCCACGTTGTATACGTTTACCTTTCTATAATTTGCCAATTAATGGCAGTTTTGGCATTCGCTAGTTTGGCGCGAGGATTATAAACTAGACTGGCCATATTTCCTTGAGACAAAAACAAGCATTGAGATAGTAAAACTGGATCGGTACAAAATAGTTGTATCATATCCCTTATCCAATATGATGTTAAGACCATTTAAACACATTTTAATTACATAAATATAGTGAGTAAAAGTAAAAAAAAAAGTAAAGAGCCCCCGTCACGCCAAGTGGCGTATAGGGAATATGGTGTTGATGACCATACACTTTACAGACCTTCAGCACATGATTTTTGGGGCAATGTGGTCGGTTTTACACCCGTGCCGCTTTATTTTCCCAGAAAAAATCCGGTACCCATTTAAGGCTAGGTGAACCGGAAGCCGTCGGTTGGAATCGAACCCTACATCTTGTCCTTTGTAGTCCAGTTCACTAACCACTGAGTTATCGCGGCGCCTTAAATATAGTGAGCTTGCCGTTAATCTTCAGTGACAGAACCCAAGCTAGATGTTGCTACATTTAACGCTCGTGATCAATAATTATTATTTTTACCTGCGCTTTTTCTTCTCAAAATAATTACCGAAACGTGATGATCTCATTGCTTACCGTTCTATAAAACAAAACAAAATCGCTGTGTGTCAGGCCTGTTGAGACAACAATTAATTAATTAATATTCGTTACGAGTTTAAACTTCAGAGACGTGGACAAATGATAAACAAATACAGGGCAAAGGTATATTTACATGACATATTATATTTTCCTTAACACAGCGCTTTGTAACGAAAGGCCTGCATTTCAGCACACTGCCAACTAAGCTTCCCAGCGTTTCTATGAAGCTCGATTTTACTTAGGAAGGAGACAAATATTTGTCTTCAGTATAAATCCTCTGGAAACTACTATTCGTGCAGTTTCGTCCTATAAATGTTTGTCTGCAACACAAGTATTCAGCCTACTGGGAGATACTTGCCTTAATAGGAAAGTACAGAAATACAATTTATTCCCGAGCTGTGATCGTAACCCTATGCTATAGCCATGAGAATACCTACGCGAAAGACATTGTCCACTATAGCTAATTTTTAGGTTAGCTGAGTGGCAGTGTTCCCTAGCGTCCGGCTTCTCGTGGCAAGACGCATTGCCAGGGAGTACGGCCATATGTTGTTCTTCGTTTTTTCTGTTGTTTATTTGTCATTTTTTCTGAGTGCTGTTATACATACCTCTTCCTTCTATGATTCTCTGTTTTACTTACATTTATAGAATAGATATTATATATAAGTGAGAGTGGTCCAGGGGTAGACATCTGAACATGATCTTGGAAGGTACCAGGATAGAAGTCAGCAATAGGCGATAGGCTTTTCGTTTCGAAACGTTCGTTTCTACGTGACTTTACTCGCTCCTGGGTTGTGAGGTCGTATGTCTAGCCGTCTCTGACAACGGCGACTAACAGTATGTCCATGTGAACTCCCGCACGTTAAAGAATCCCTGTCTGTTAACATTTGAAAAGGTAGGCAACAATGTTAAGCAAATCTACCCATGCTGAAGACGGATATGTCGGGCCGAAAGGCGCAGATGTGTTAGTTTTGACGTAAAACTAGCGACACAAAGCAGCCACGCCCACTCACGGGTGAATGCTAATAAGAAATAGAAATAATAAACATTTTAAATAAAGTTAATTGTTTTGAGGGTCAGGATATCTATCTATCTATCTATCTATCTATCTATCTATCTATCTATCTATCTATCTATCTATCTATCTATCTATCTATCTATCTATCTATCTATCTATCTATCGTATATATCTATCTGTCTATCTGTCTGTCTGTCTCTCTATCTGTCTGACTGTCTGTCGGTCTATGTATCTGTCTGTCTGTCTGTCTATCTATCGTATGTATGTCTGTATGTATGTTTGTATGTTTGTCTGTCTGTCTGTATGTCTGTTCAATAATATATCTATCTGTCTGTCTATTGTTCTGTCAAGCCTAAAACGAAACATAAGCCATAGATTCTAGCCTCCCCATGTACGACGGTTCATTACTGTTAATCGTCAGACTTGACAAAGAAGTGTGTCTGCCACACGTACTTGTTCCAGCAGAGCTTCTCAGTCTTAGCATGAGAACTGATGTCCGCTGTTGTTACCTCTTGCATCAATGTTCTTCCTAGTGTTTCTCTAGGTCGGCCTATTTTTCTGTCAAAATCAGCATCATTACCATCATTATCATTAAGTACCGGCTGATGGCGTAGATGATTATGTCTCTCCACAACTTTCGATTTCGACAGTTATTTATCATTTCTGTTGTTGACCTTTTGCCATGCCATTCTCTTAAGCTGTCTGGTATATTTTCTCATTGCTTCCCTTTACCTCTTCGTCACTCAATTTTTACAGTTCTTACAAATATATTCCAGCTGTTCCCTTCTCCTTACATTGCCAAAAAAATGATGATTGTTTCTTCCTAATAATGAAAATTAGCTCTCTTTTTTGTTTGGGCTCTTTCAAAGTCAGGTTGGGTAATTTTATCTGTTACTGTATGCAGTAGACAGTACAACTGTGGCTGCCCCGCTGCCCTGCAGGTATGCCCGGGAGAGTAAAAGGCTAAGGGAAGGTACCGTACCCCGAAGTAAAACAACCCCACTGTCTTGTGGGTGAAATGTTTTGTCATCGACTACGGAGCCAGCCGGAAATAAACGGACTTTTCTTTGTAAAATCATGAATCTGTTCAAATACTTACCATATTTCCTATTTGCCTTTTAAAAATATAAACGTTAGGCCTACTAATTGCTGTGAACTATTATTATCTTCCGCTATACTATCTACCGCTCCTTCTTACTTCCATATTCTTCTTCTTCTTTTCCTTCCTCTTCTTCTCCTTCTTCATCTTCTTCTAAGTTACCTGACACGAAACATACATCAAGTCATATGGTAGTCGAAATGAGCTATGCGAAGATTCAAATTGCATGTAACGTTAGCGCCATAGAATATAGAAGACATCATGTTTGCACTGGCTGTTTTAGTTGTATTTTTGTGGATGAGAGCTCTGAAGCCACTGGTCACTGCGGGCAAAACATTGCAGCTGCTCTGTTATAAGATGTGTCCGTCATTGTTTGCTTAGTTGGACCATGGTCAAGGCATGTGACAAGAAAGTTGTCGAGTTTGGAGAGAGCGCCAGAAAATCTGGCCTACATGACACTCGGATTTGTTTATTTTCTTTCCACCCACCTCTTTTGTCTTTGGAATAGTTTTTTTTATGATTCTGTCTGTTTTTATTAAATTTATTTATTGTCATTTCCTTTATTTTGTTCAACATTGTCCTCTCTTTTATTCTCTCCGCATCCTTTTAGACAGTTTTGTGTCGACAGAGATGAAAGTTATCGTACTTCTGGCTGTCTCAACTATTTCCCTGATTGCAATAGATAGATGATGTATCATTCCTCGATGATGCCCATGCAACTAGTCATGCTCATCACTGTTCATATTATGTTCTACTATAGTACAGAACAACACGGTATTCTCTCCAACTTGGCAAACAATTTTACCTGTTGTCTCTTTATGTAGCTCATGATTGTTTTAATGACGACTCCTTTCTAAAGGTCTAATTCTTGAATTTGTTTCTCCTAGTCACTGTAGATGTTTTCATTAACTTATCTATAGGGTGTTATAAAGTCTCACTACACTTGGTATCTAGGTCAATTTGAAAAAAATGTTTATGACGTCATCACAATATGGCTCAATGGTAAGTTCACTTGTTGCGACAGTTTTCTTAATGACTTGTCTGGACTTTTAAGGATTCTGTCTTGGATATCTAAACATATTTCATCATTCACAGCAGGCTACCAGATCGTGGAGCATCTTCCACATTTCCAGTAGCAATAAACTTATTCAACAAATTTCATTGACAGTGGGAGCACATATTGTGATGACGTCATAAACATTTTTTTTCAAATTGACCTAGATACCAAGTGTAGTGAGACTTTATAAACACCTGTAATTTATGTTGTGACTAACTTCAGCTTCTGACGTGTCAGCATGACAATATAAAGTACAGAAGATAATATGTTGTATAAGATGACTCCTTGACTAACAGCGTTGTTGTATGTTGTAGGTGAGGCGTCCCAACTATTACTACTTTTATTACCATGGAGATAATGCTCTTAATGCGCCGTCTCCGCATCCAAGGTTGACTATCCATGGAGCGCCTTTCCGTTCGGTCTGGTGTCTTGATGGTACACAATCTCAGTTTCTTCTATCCATCTCTTGATGCTGCCAGTCCACTTTAATCCCTGCCTGCTCTGTTTGTTTATTTTGTATCCACCCCCTTCCCCAAAGGAAGAAGGAGGTCATTGTGTCTGTTACTGTGTCCACAATTGTAATTTGTCTTCTTTGAATTGTGCACATTTCCTTTCTTGTTTTCTTTCTTTTCTGTCCACTTCATTCTTCCAGTTCTCCTATAAACCCAAATTTGAAGCACTTCCATTTCCTTCTCTGTTTTCTCGGGCATTATTCAAATTTCTACACCAAACAGGATTGTTGAGAAGATAAAACACTTTATTTTTTTCTCAAATTCAACTTTAATGTTATCTTCTTGATCTAAGAGTACATTGCATATGTTTTTGTCATCTAACTGTTTCACATTTTTGTCATCTAACTGTTTCACATTTTTGTCATCTAACTGTTTCACATTTTGTCATCTAACTGTTTCACATTTTTGTCATCTAACTGTTTCACATTTTTGTCATCTAACTGTTTCACATTTTGTCATCTAACTGTTTCACATTTTTGTCATCTAACTGTTTCACATTTTCCATCATTCGTTAGGACAATTCCAGGATAACTATATTCTCGAACTTTCTCTCGATTCTTTGCATTCACTTTGGTATTGCCTTATAGATTCTGTGTATTATTTTGTTATTGTCATTGTTTATGCTTATATATATTAATATCCAATCCATGTTTGCTGCTTTTCTTTTTTCTTTACTAAAGTAGTTATAGTTGCTTCTGGATTATTTGCCTGCAGTGTTTGCTACATATTTTTGGTTGTTAGTTCTATTTTCATTGATGTTAAACTAGGTATTATCATGAAAATATTATTTCGCTCATAAGCCAAGAGGATTAACCATATTTTGCAGCTGCGCTTAATCCATGGGGAAAAATGATTACTCTGCATGAAGCTAAATGTCAGACATAATTCTCAATGTTCCAGCTGAGCCACAGGGCCAGTCATCATGATTTTTAAATTACCCAGTTCCCTCCTTTATATATGTTTTATCCTTTGATTACTTTTGTATACACATCACACAAATGCTGTTTCATTGTGAATAGTTTGTTCAAGGCTTGTTAGCGCCATCTAGTGGACATTGAGCTATTAATGGTGTACTTATGCTAATGTTGACCGGGCTGCAGTTACTGCTGCAAAAAAAAAAAATACTTTATAGCTTGTATATCCTAGCGTATAACAAAGTAAGCCATGTTGAAATAATCAATATGCTGGAGAAATTTAACATTGATGGCAGGGATCTGCGACTCATAAAAAAAAAAAACATGTACTGGTAACAAACAGCAGCTATACGAATTAGCAACCAAACAGGACAGTTTCAATTTATAAAACAAGGAGTCAGACAAGGCTGTGTTCTGTCGCCGAATTTGTTTTCACTTTACAGCGAACATATTATGAGATCAATAGTAGACAAAAAAGGAATTAAAGTCAACGGTCACAACATAAATACTTTGCGATATGCGGATGACACAGTCTTAATAGCAGAGACAGAGAATGAACTACTACAAGAAAGGATAGACATAATAGTAAAAGAAAGCAACAAGAAAGGTCTCAGCCTGAATAGTAAGAAAACAGAAGTAATGGTCATATCGAAGAAACAATCATTACCATTATGCAGCATAAAAATAAACAGGACAAATCTTAAACAAGTGCAACGCGTCAAATACTTGGGCACAATAATAACATCAGATGGAAGATGCACCACAGAAATAAAAAGCAAAATAGCTCAGGCCAAAATAGCATTTCAGAAAATGAAAAATATCTTATGCAAAAAATCTATGCCAATAGAAATGATAAAAAGATAGTTCATCGGTGCTATATAGAACTAATTCTGACCTATGAAAGCGAATCATGGACAGTAGACAAACAAAAGAAAAGACTATTAGAGGCCAAAGAGGTGGGATTTCTGAGAAGAATGTTGAAAGTTCCCTGGACAGTTAAAAAGACCAATGAAGAAATTCTCAAAGAAGCCAACACAAAAAAGGGAACTCTTAAAAAAAAGCATCAGAAAAAAAACAATCAACATTTTTCGGGCACATCATGAGAAGAGAAAAGTTAGAATACTTGGTTACCATAAGCAAAATAATAGGAAAGAGAGATCGCGGACGACAAAGAGAGAAAATACTGGATAGCTTGGTGTCATGGCATGGAAAACAGTCAACAACAGAACTGATACGATGCACTGTAGATAGAATATTGTGGAAGGAAATGATCACCTATGCCAATCGGTATGGCACATGATGATGATGATATCCTAGCGGGCACCGCCAATAAGTACAAAACCGTGTTCTATGTATCAGCTTGTCTATCCTAGCGGGAAGCGCCAATAAGTATAATATTGTGTATCAGCTGGTATCAGCTTGTCTATAACAGCAGATAGCGCTAATAAGTGCAATACTGAGTCCTCTATATTAGCATAGCTAGCTAATCTTCTGTAAAACAGGATGTTTCTATTGTGTTGCGAGGAAGAGATGAAATTCTTCCTTCCAAATATTTAAACCTTAAAACAGAGGTGGGTAGCCTACGGCTCGCGGGTCAGAATCGACCCGCCAAGCCATTTTGACCGGCACTTGTGCTTGATTTGAAAATTACCATACACTCCATTCCCTGAGCTCAAATAAATAAATAAAATGTAACACAAATTCTCAAACCCTAAACCGGTAGGTTTTCTATTTATAATTTACTGTTGAATTTTCTCTCTCCCTCCCCTTTATTTTCTGTCTCACACTCTCCCTTTCATTCCACCCTCTTTTCTGTCTTCCACTCTCCATCACTAAAAGATTTGTACACTACAATCACTTGTGAATACAAAATAGGTAATTTATAAAATGGTTCCATTAGGTAGTGGCCATTGGCGTCTTCATAGTTTTCAGATCTGGCCCTCATAAAATAAAAGGCTGTCCATCCCTGCCTTAAAAGTAAACACTTATTTTTGAAGTCCGGCTTGTTGCAGGAGCTACTGAGTTAGGTGCTCTGTGCACACCATGAGCTGTGTGTCTCATCCGTTTTGATCATGTTTCAACATTCCAATTGTTTACGATGAATGATGATATCGTATCACAAGGAACAGTTGGCTGTGTTTACTTTCTATGCGGTTTCGCATGTCATTTGGCGTGTGCTGATACTGCTTTGATGGGGACTACAGTTACCTTTCTTTGTTTGGGAGATGAGTTAGTAATTATGATGATTCCACTGGCACGGGCGGTTGAGCAATTATGGATTTTAATTCGTTTGCAGTGGTACCGGGGCCATCCATAACCATAACTTATTGTTGTATGTCGTGAATTTTTTTCATCCTCTCATTTTAACCAATGATCACATTTCCTTGGGGACAATTTTAACATATCTCTCTCTCTCTCTCTCTCTCTCTCTCTCTCTCTCTCTCTGCGATCAGGACTCAATCAGAGTAGGATTTCAGACTCCCACATGAAGTCAGCTGTCAGGTTAAGTGTGTTGATCGCCCGCACAGACAGAACAACACAATTAGAGTCTGCCAGATCCACTCTGATTGAACACCCGTTAAAACGTTGCACTGTGTTCTGCGCCAGTGGCCCAGTGCATCCGATTTTAGCCAGCATTTTATTCAGGTTTGCTTTCCTTAGCCTTTGATTGTCCCCAATCTTCCTGCAAGGCAGCAGATGATCTTTTCTGTAGGGGGATTCTGCCCTTAGATGGTCGGCCCTCCCAGGTTTACGAGCACCATCTGCCCGAGTCAGTAGGGGTGACTAACACAGACATGCACACACAAAGATATGAGATTTAACAAACACAGACATACACACAGCGATACGAGGCATGACTAACACAGACACACATCAAGATATATGACACATGACTAACATAAACATGCACATAAAGATATGAGATATGACTGACATAGACATGCACACACAAAGATATGACACATGTCTAACATAGACATGCACAAAAAAGAAATGAGATATGACCAACATAGACATGCACACACAAAGATATGAGATGTGACTCATATTTTAACATATGAGAACCATTAAATGTTAAACTATAGATTATCGTCATAAACTTGTGCATAATTGACATTGCAGCAGTATAAATATCAACACACTATCATTCTGTGGTCCAGAAGTACAAAACTGTCAATAAAACGTTCACATTATGAAGACCTTTCTTCCACTACAAAAACGTCTGTAAATGAATACATTAAATAAGCATGAAGACAGCTGACCGTGAAGAGCTTGTAAAAGATAGATTAAGTTGGCGTCAGACAATGCTGGTAGTGAACCAGGTTCAGATAAGCGGACGACTCCAGGTGAGTGTGAAATAAAAATCACCATCACTCATTCAAGGGCATTGAAGCAATTGTGTCACGAGATTGAGATTTTGTAAGCAAAAATAAATAACACATAAACCTTGGTTTTCTTTTCTCAACTAGAATGAACCATATATATGAACGTATTTCTGTACTTATTGTCCTTCTTAGGCGAAGACCTCACATAGGGGGACTGGTTGGTCTCGAGGCAAGACGCCGAGCTCGAGACAGAGAGGTTGTGAGTTCAAATCCCGGCTGCACCGGTTTGGATATTTATTTATGGTTTCTCTCTGCGGCAACCACTTCGGGTCTCAGCAGCGAGGCCCCTGCTTGAAACGTCAATTTCCCATCGACGGAAAAAATATGAGTACTTCCGAAGTCGGGGTTATCTGCCTGTGCGGCGAGGGACTCCTGTGCACACGGTTGCCCGGGAAAATTGGATTAACACGCAAAATTCAGTTCCTAGTCTCTAGGAGTATTATTAAAGACTTGTATGATGGTGACACATCTGTTCGAACAAAGGAAGGACTGAGCGAATGTTTCCCAATAGAAACTGGGATTAAACAAGGATGTATTATATCGCCCTTGTTATTTGGAATTGTTATGGACTTCATAATGAAGAAATGCTGCACTGGTAATAAAGGCATCGAGTGGGTATAAGGAGACCATTTGGAGGACCTTGACTTTGCTGATGACATAGTTCTCATGAGCAGTCAGATAAAAACAATGCAGGAAAACACAAATGAACTTTCATCAATAGCCAGAAAAATAGGGCTTGAGATCAATCATGAAAAGACTAAAGTCATGAAAAGCTTAATTCCAACAGAGGACAAAATATACATGGAAAACAAACCAGTGGAAGAGATCGATCACTTTATCTATCTTGGAAGTCAAATTGATCGAGAAGGGGATACAAGTAAAGAAATTAGAATCAGAATAGCTAAAGCAGCAATGTCTTTCAGAAGCCTTGAAAAGTTGTGGAAATCAAAACTCATCAGCACAAACACAAAACTTAGGTTATTCAAATCAAATGCACTATCAAGCCTTACGTATGCGTGTGAAAGCTGGAAAACAACATGAGACATAGAAACAAAGTTGAACGCATTCGAAAATAAATGTCTAAGGAAAATACTTGGAAATAGCATGGAACGAATTCAAAACAAACGAGGAAATTAGAGAAATCGCCAATCAACCACTAATATCTTCAGTAATAAAGAAAAGACGATGGTCATACGTTGGACATGTGATGAGAAGAGATAATAACAGAATAGCAAAGCAAGCCCTCATGTGGGAAACAACAGGTAAAAGAAAAAGAGGAAGGCCCAGAAATACAGAGAAGAACATTGATGAGAGAGGCAAGAGCTGCAAGAATTGGCTCCCTCATTGAGATAGAGCTGCTTGCACAGAACAACAGAGACAAATGGCGAGATTTGATAAATATCTTTAAAAGAATTGAAAACTGCTAGAACAAAAATTCAGATGAGAGGAGTATCTTGGTCTACGTCCTATGGACCGGCTACGGCTCGACAGGTCAATAGATAGATAGATAGTCTCTAGGGACTTCGTCAGAGGTTAAAGCGGCGAACGAAAAAAAAAAAAAAAAAAAAAAAAGGACCTCACATAGGACATAAATTCTACATTGTCTATGTGCGATGGTGAGAGCCGCGATAGCTCAGTGGTTAGTGAACTGGACTACAAAGGACAAGAGATAGGGTTCGATCCAAACCGACGGCTTCCGGTTCACCTAGCCTTTAGTGGGTACCGGATTTTTTTTTCTGGGAAAGTAAAGCGGCACAGGCGTATTACCGACCACATTACCCCAAAAATCATATGCTGAAGGTCTGTAAAATTTATGGCCACTAACACCATATTCCCCGTACGCCACTTGGCGTGACGGGGCTCATCACTTTACTTTACTGACTTATCATGATTGTTTGTTGTCTGTCAAGACGCCAACGGCTATATACTACAAACTTTCTGGACCAAGTAGCAGTGGTGCTCGCGTGCACTTTATTTTTTTACACGGGCGATGAGATCACTAAAGCTCACTAAACGTGCACTGTCGTGCTCGCGAGCACAAGGTTGGGAATGCCTGGTGTAGAGTAACGCCCCCTAGTGGTATGATTCAGTCCAGTCTTGCAAAGTGGCAGAATTAACTGGGACACATGAAACGAGCGTGATCCATGTCAGACTCGTTGCGTGTTAAAGGTAAATTAGGGCATAGGCGAAAAATATTAAGGCGAAGGTAGTCATATAGCAATAAAACTGTACTAAAACCTAGTTTCATTATTTGGGGTGGCCAGTTCTCTTCATTGCTTTGGATGGTCGTGTGCTCTAGAGCTTATTCCTCGTGGCAAGGCGCTAAGTCGAGGAGTGCAGTTTCGATCCTTCATCAGAGAGTCTATTGTTCTTTGTTTTTTTTTCGTTGATTATTTGTGGGGTTTTTTTTTCCCCGAGTGTTGTAAACATACCTCTTTCCCTAACATTATTCGCTGATCTATCGCCTTAGAAGTTTCCCTGCATAAAGATATTCATTTATTATGATTTGTCTCCCTTCCTTGCTGTCTTCCAAAGACTATAACTGGTAGCAGGGCCGGATTAGGACCCTTAGAGGTCCAACGCACTTAACAGAGTCAGGTACCCTCGCCCTCCATATATATGTAATTTGAAATATGTGTTATATATATATATATTTCTCTACTGACATTGTACAGAAAAGAAGCAAATTAAAAAAATTGAAAAGTTTCCTCTGATTTAATATATGTGGTGGGGTGGGTGGGGGGGGGGATATTTTTTTCCTTCGACTTCATCACCCTTGGCGGAGGTCTGAACTCACTGGGTGTTCTCATTATTATTATTATATATGTCAGTATGTCATTTCTTGTTATTATTATATGTCAGTATGACATTTCTTGTTATTATTATATATGTCTGTATGTCATTTCTTATTATTATTATATACCTGTATGTCATTTCTTGTTATTATTATATATGTCTGTATGTCATTTCTTGTTATTATTATATTCTGTATGTCATTTCTTCTTATTATTATATATGTCAGTATGTCATTTCTTGTTATTATTATTTGTATGTATGTCATTTCTTTTTATTATTATATGTCTGTATGTAATTTCTTGTTATTATTATATATGTCTGTATGTAATTTCTTGTTATTATTAAATATGTTTGCACGTCATTTCTTGTTGTTATTATTATATGTGTCTGTATGTCATTTCTTGTTATTATTATACGTGTCCGTATGTCATTTCTTGTTATTATTATATGTGTCTGTATGTCATTTTTTGTTATTATTATATGTGTCTGTAATTCATTTCTTGTTATTATTATATGTGTCTGCATGTCATTTCTTGTTATTATTATATGTGTCTGCATGTCATTTCTTGTTGTTATTATTATATGTGTCTGTATGTCATTTCTTGTTGTTATTATATATCTGTATGTCATTTCTTGTTATTATTATATGTCTGTATGTCATTTCTTTTATTATTATATATGTCTGTATGTAATTTCTTGTTATTATATATATATATATATATATATATATATATATATATATATATCTGTATGTCATTTCTTGTTGTTATTAAATATGTTTGTATGTCATTTCTTGTTGTTATTATTATATGTGTCTGTATGTCATTTCTTGTTATTATTATACGTGTCCGTATGTCATTTCTTGTTATTATTATATGTGTCTGTATGTCATTTTTGTTATTATTATATATGTCTGTAATTCATTTCTTGTTATTATTATATGTGTCTGCATGTCATTTCTTGTTATTATTATATGTGTCTGTATGTTATTTCTTGTTATTATTATATATGTCTGTATATCATTTCTTGTTGTTATTATTATATATATCTGTATGTCATTTCTTGTTATTATTATATATATCTGTATGTCATTTCTTGTTATTATTATATGTCTGTATGTCATATCTTGTTATTATTATATGTCTGTATGCCATTTCTTGTTATTATTAAATATGTGTATGCCATTTCTTGTTATTATTATATGTCTGTATATCATTTCTTGTTGTTATTATTATATGTCTGTATGCCATTTCTTGTTGTTATTTTTATATGTCTGTATGCCATTTCTTGTTATTATTATATGTGTCTGTATGTCATTTCTTGTTATTATTATATATGTCTGTATGTCATTTCTTGTTATTATTATATATGTCTGTATATCATTTCTTGTTGTTATTATTATATATATCTGTATGTCATTTCTTGTTATTATTATATATCTGTATGTCATTTCTTGTTATTATTATATATGTCTGTATATCATTTCTTGTTGTTATTATTATATATATCTGTATGTCATTTCTTGTTATTATTATATATATCTGTATGTCATTTCTTGTTATTATTATATGTCAGTATGTCATTTCTTGTTATTATTATATATGTCTGTATGTCATTTCTTATTATTATTATATACCTGTATGTCATTTCTTGTTATTATTATATATGTCTGTATGTCATTTCTTGTTGTTATTATATGTCTGTATGTCATTTCTTATTATTATTATATATGTCAGTATGTCATTTCTTGTTATTATTATTTGTATGTATGTCATTTCTTGTTATTATTTTATGTCTGTATGTCATTTTCTTGTTATTATTATATATGTCTGTATGTAATTTCTTGTTATTATATATATATATATATATATATATATATATATATCTGTATGTCATTTCTTGTTGTTATTAAATATGTTTGTATGTCATTTCTTGTTGTTATTATTATATGTGTCTGTATGACATTTCTTGTTATTATTATATATGTCTGTATGTAATTTCTTGTTATTATAAATATATATAAAAATACTTGGTATAGAATGGAACGAATTCAAAACAAACGAGGAAATTAGAGAAATCGCCAATCAACCACTAATATCTTCAGTAATAAAGAAAAGACGATGGTCATACGTTGGACATGTGATGAGAAGAGATAATAATCGAATAGCAAAGCAAGCCCTCATATGGGAAACAACAGGTAAAAGAAAAAGAGGAAGACCCAGGGAGACACTGAGAAGAACATTGATGAGAGAGGCAAGAGCAGCAGGAATCGGCTCCCTCAATGAGATAGAACTGCTTGCACAGAACAGAGACAGATGGCGAGATTTAATAAAATATCTTTAAAAGAAAACTGCTAGAACAAAAATTCATATAGGAGAAGGTGTATCTTGGTCTACGCCCTATGGGCCGGTTACGGCTCGAAAGGTCAATAGATATATATATATATATATATATATATATATATATATATATATATATCTGTATGTCATTTCTTGTTGTTATTAAATATGTTTGTACGTCATTTCTTGTTGTTATTATTATATGTGTCTGTATGTCATTTCTTGTTGTTATTATTATACGTGTCCGTATGTCATTTCTTGTTATTATTATATGTCTGTATGTAATTTCTTGTTATTATTATATATGTCTGTATGTAATTTCTTGTTATTATATATATATATATATATATATATATATCTGTATGTCATTTCTTGTTGTTATTAAATATGTTTGTACGTCATTTCTTGTTGTTATTATTATATGTGTCTGTATGTCATTTCTTGTTATTATTATACGTGTCGTATGTCATTTCTTGTTATTATTATATGTGTCTGTATGTCATTTTTTGTTATTATTATATGTGTCTGTAATTCATTTCTTGTTATTATTATATGTGTCTGCATGTCATTTCTTGTTATTATTATATGTGTCTGCATGTCATTTCTTGTTGTTATTATTATATGTGTCTGTATGTCATTTCTTGTTGTTATTATATATATCTGTATGTCATTTCTTGTTATTATTATATGTCTGTATGTCATTTCTTTTTATTATTATATATGTCTGTATGTAATTTCTTGTTATTATATATATATATATATATATATATCTGTATGTCATTTCTTGTTGTTATTAAATATGTTTGTATGTCATTTCTTGTTGTTATTATTATATGTGTCTGTATGTCATTTCTTGTTATTATTATACGTGTCCGTATGTCATTTCTTGTTATTATTATATGTGTCTGTATGTCATTTTTTGTTATTATTATATATGTCTGTAATTCATTTCTTGTTATTATTATATGTGTCTGCATGTCATTTCTTGTTATTATTATATGTGTCTGTATGTCATTTCTTGTTATTATTATATATGTCTGTATGTCATTTCTTGTTATTATTATATATGTCTGTATATCATTTCTTGTTGTTATTATTATATATATCTGTATGTCATTTCTTGTTATTATTATATATATCTGTATGTCATTTCTTGTTATTATTATATGTCTGTATGTCATATCTTGTTATTATTATATGTCTGTATGCCATTTCTTGTTATTATTAAATATGTGTATGCCATTTCTTGTTATTATTATATGTCTGTATATCATTTCTTGTTGTTATTATTATATGTCTGTATGCCATTTCTTGTTGTTATTTTTATATGTCTGTATGCCATTTCTTGTTATTATTATATGTGTCTGTATGTCATTTCTTGTTATTATTATATATGTCTGTATGTCATTTCTTGTTATTATTATATATGTCTGTATATCATTTCTTGTTGTTATTATTATATATATCTGTATGTCATTTCTTGTTATTATTATATATATCTGTATGTCATTTCTTGTTATTATTATATATGTCTGTATATCATTTCTTGTTGTTATTATTATATATATCTGTATGTCATTTCTTGTTATTATTATATATATCTGTATGTCATTTCTTGTTATTATTATATGTCAGTATGTCATTTCTTGTTATTATTATATATGTCTGTATGTCATTTCTTATTATTATTATATACCTGTATGTCATTTCTTGTTATTATTATATATGTCTGTATGTCATTTCTTGTTGTTATTATATGTCTGTATGTCATTTCTTATTATTATTATATGTCAGTATGTCATTTCTTGTTATTATTATTTGTATGTATGTCATTTCTTGTTATTATTATATGTCTGTATGTCATTTCTTGTTATTATTATATATGTCTGTATGTAATTTCTTGTTATTATATATATATATATATATATATATATATATATATCTGTATGTCATTTCTTGTTGTTATTAAATATGTTTGTATGTCATTTCTTGTTGTTATTTTTATATGTGTCTGTATGACATTTCTTGTTATTATTATACGTGTCCGTATGTCATTTCTTGTTATTATTATATGTGTCTGTATGTCATTTTTTGTTGTTATTATTATATATGTCTGTAATTCATTTCTTGTTATTATTATATGTGTCTGCATGTCATTTCTTTTTATTATTATATGTGTCTGCATGTCATTTCTTGTTATTATTATATGTGTCTGTATGTCATTTCTTGTTATTATTATATATGTCTGTATGTCATTTCTTGTTATTATTATATATGTCTGTATATCATTTCTTGTTGTTATTATTATATATATCTGTATGTCATTTCTTGTTATTGTTATATATATCTGTATGTCATTTCTTGTTATTATTATATGTCTGTATGTCATTTCTTTTTATTATTATATGTCTGTATGTCATTTCTTTTATTATATATATATATATATATATATATATATATATATATATATCTGTATGTCATTTCTTGTTGTTATTAAATATGTTTGTATGTCATTTCTTGTTGTTATTATTATATGTGTCTGTATGTCATTTCTTGTTATTATTATACGTGTCCGTATGTCATTTTTTGTTATTATTATATATGTCTGTAATTCATTTCTTGTTATTATTATATGTGTCTGCATGTCATTTCTTGTTATTATTATATGTGTCTGTATGTCATTTCTTGTTATTATTATATATGTCTGTATGTCATTTCTTGTTATTATTATATATGTCTGTATATCATTTCTTGTTGTTATTATTATATATATCTGTATGTCATTTCTTGTTATTATTATATATATCTGTATGTCATTTCTTGTTATTATTATATGTCTGTATGTCATATCTTGTTATTATTATATGTATGTATGCCATTTCTTGTTATTATTAAATATGTGTATGCCATTTCTGTTATTATTATATGTCTGTATATCATTTCTTGTTGTTATTATTATATGTCTGTATGCCATTTCTTGTTATTATTATATGTCTGTATGTCATTACTTGTTATTATTATATGCCTGTATATCATTTCTTGTTGTTATTATTATATGTCTGTATGCCATTTCTTGTTATTATTATATGTCTGTATGTCATTTATTGTTATTATTTATGTCTGTATGTCATTTCTTGTTATTATTATATGTCTGTATGTCATTTCTTGTTATTATTATATGTCTGTATGTCATTTATTGTTATTATTATATGTCTGTATGACATTTCTTGTTATTATTATATGTCTGTATGTCATATCTTGTTTATTATATGTCTGTTTGTCATTTCTTGTTATTATTATAAGTCTGTATGTCATTTATTGTTATTATTATATGTCTGTATGTCATTATCTTGTTATTATTATATGTCTGTATGTCATTTCTTGTTATTATTATATGTCTGTATGCCACTTCTTGTTATCTCTCTCTCTCTCTGCGTTCAGGACTCAATCAGAGTAAGGATTCCAGACTCTCATATGAAGTCAGCTGTCAGGCTAAGTGTGTTGATCGCCCCACAGACAGAACATCACAATTAGAGTCTGTCAGATCCACTCTGACTGAACACCCGTTAAAACGTTGCACTGTGTTCTGCGCCAGTGGCCCAGTGCATCCGATTTCAGCCAGCATTTTTTCAGGTTTGCTTTCCTTAGCCTTTGATTGTCCCCAATCTTCCTGCAAGGCAGCAGTTGATCTTTTCTGTCGGGGGATTCTGCCCTTAGATGGTCGGCCTTCCCAGGTTTACGAGCACCATCTGCCCGAGTCACTAGAGGTGACTAACACAGACATGCGACTTGTAATATGAGGAAACTGCAACAAGGAACACATTTCATGCATAGCCTTCATTTGTTCCCGCCGCCTATCCCCATATACCGGTAAGTCACGTCCTCCCGAAAATGATGATCATCGTAGCACTTGATGATGTTAGGCCATCGTTGATGACTCCAATTCCGAACATATAGACACACAGTCAGTCGTCAAAATTTATTCTTGTTGCACATCAAACAGCAGACCGTAAGATTTGCGCACGGCCGGTTTAGGGAACCAATACGATGACGTAGGACACAATGTCGCCAACTCATAATCTCGATACCTTTAGACTTATGTCTGATTACTCAAGTGTAAACAGTCTACGACGAACAAAACACGAAGCAACTTCCCCAAAGAGACAAAACTGCGACTGACGAAGTAGTTTACATTAATGTGTAACGTGGAAATAACTTGCGTCAAAGAATCCCAATAACGGTCTTGAACAGCACTAATGTGACGTAAGCACAGATGAAGTCTGGACGGTGGAATGTCTCACTCACAACACTTGATTCGTCAAAAACGGACTGTTGTCGACCTACGACCTCGTCTTAGCGACACAGATGTATCAAGCATATCATCATTTTGACTTTTACGCAGAAAAGTGCAATGAAGATCCGAAATTAATCAGACCTTGGGTGCATTTTCTGCAGCGATCGAGAGGACGTGGACTAGATCCGCCATCTTGGAAACATTATATATA
>JAVIAB010000051.1:13234401-13280281 GCA_032433765.1 Megaustenia siamemsis | reverse complement strand
CCGAGGCCTAGATTAGACCAGCTAATATGGTTGACATTGACTTATCCGCACTAGGAAATAGTTTCATTTGCCTATATTCTACATAAAATAGTGAGGATAGATGACCAATATCTTTACTCGATTCGACACTGTTTTACCTAACAGATCCAACAAATCAATCAGATTTTTTAACGTAAGTATACTTGTCATATTTTATGAGAAAACCGGCACACTCCCTGTTCACTGTTACAGCTGATCACGCACTGTTCACGCCAGCTTCTGAGGAGCCGGCTTGCCGTTTGCAACTTTGCTCTTGTAGAAACGTCTGCAGCATTCTTTCTTAGCAGTCAATGTCGGCTTGGTAAATTCATGAAATGAAAACTATGTGTCCTTTATGTGGGAATGCACTTTCGTGTTCGTTAATTATTTTATGATTGTATTTTTGTCGCAGTTGTGCAGATTACTGAGATTAGTCACCCCGATGACGACGAGGTGGTGGTTGGGTTGGGTGTTGAGTTCAAACTATAAATAAATCAGCCTTTATCGTTTGCACTTTTTTTCGACATAATCCAGTAGTGGTAACATTTTCTTCATGTCCATTCATCATAGTTAAAGCTACACATACTCAGCGTTTGGATCGTGATTCACACGTAATTCAGATATATCTGTGATTGTCACTTTGTGTACTGTGTGTGTTTTTAATTTATATATTTAAAATTTAGCATCGTTCATATTTCAATTATTTATAACAACAAATAATCTGTATTATGATAATCATAATATTATCATAATGAGTGTTTGTTATTTTTTTTTTTTAGTCAGTCAACTCTATTATTTGCATTTTGATTGTTATAATAGTAGGTAGTTGCAATTATTTATTAATTATGATGGTAGTTTATCAAATAAAAGAAGTAAAATAAAAATTAGTCGGGTCGGGTATAATTGTGTTTTATTAATCGTTCAAAAATGCGTGACATTTACATCTTTTAATTTATTCAGTCCAAGTCCATCTGACATTCATACATAAAATATGGCTGACTCTGCATTTATTTTATTTTTACTTGTACAGTTACACCAATAATAATAGAGTGAATAACCGTTAGATATGATCAGTGCTATAAGTAGTAAATAGCTAAAAATGATTAGTAAGAAACCTACTAAATGTGGCCCATAAATAAATATCTGATTATCTGCTCAGCAGCAGTTCTAAATATTATTTGCTAACAACAGTAGTACATTTGATTACATAACTTCAAACTAGTGAGCAAAAAGTTGAAAAAGGTATCATGTATTAAATTGTATTGTATGTGTGTACACTGTATTGTCAGTATATGACTCATATCATATTATGAGTACAGATATTTTAACTATTTTCAGTATCATATGATAGATCATGTGCCATACTGGTTGACATAGGTGATCATGATCATTTCCTTCCGCAATCTTCTATCCACACTGCATCTTAACAATTCTGTTCTTGACTGTTTTCTATGTCATGACACAAAGCTATCTTTTCTCATTGTCATTCATTATCTTTATTTCCTTGTGTTTTGCCAGTTGTAACCAAATATCAAATATTCCAACTTTCCTCTTTCCATGGTGTGCCTGAAAAATGTTGATTGTTTCTTGCTGATGTTTTTTAGGAGCTCCCTTTTTGTGTTGGTCTCTGAGAATTTCTTCACTGGTCTTTTTAGCTGTCCAGGGAGGTTTCAAGATTCTTCTGAGAAATCCCATCTCTGTGGCCTCTAATCATCTTTTCATTTGTTTTGTCTCCTGTCCATGATTCCTAGCTTCCATAGGTCAGAATTGGCTCTTTATAACACTGAAGAACTCTCTTTCTCACTTCTATTGACATAGATTTGTTGCATAAGATGTTTTTTCATTTTCTGAAATGCTATTTTGGCCTGATTTATTCTGCTTTTTATTTCTGTGGTGCATCTTCCATTTGGTGTTATTATTTATTGTGCCCAAGTATTTGATGCATTGCGCTTGTTTCAGATTTGTCCTATTTATCTTACCTTAAGCTGTGTGATGGTGATGATTGTTTCTTCGATATAACCATTACTTCTGTTTTCTTTAGACTGAGGGCTTTCTTGTTTTATCTTTTACTATTATGTCTATCATTTCTTGTAGTTCATTCTCTGTTTCTGCTATTAAGACTGTTATCCACATATCGCAAATTGTTTAGATTGCCAACTTCAATTACTTCTTTGTCTATTATTGATCTCATAATATTTTTGCTGTAAAGTGAAAATAAATCTGGCGACAGTTTTGTCAGACACCTTGTTTTATATATTTGAGCATGCAGAAATTAAAGGATGAGAATAGGACTCAATTAGGGTAAACAGTAGTTATAGAAAAGTTATATATAAAGTACTACTGTACAAGGTCTGCTGGCATGGGTGACATTATTTCTCCAGAACTTTCAGTCTCTACATTAATTATGCAATTTATTTAGTTAATTTATTATGCAATTATCTTACGTTAATGCCTGGTATCTATTCTCTGTGTTTCCCTCCTCAATCTCTTCATTACTTAACTTTTTCCACTTGTCATAATATGTTTCAGTTATTCCTTCTCAGGGAGCCGCTATAGCTCAGTGGTTAATGAACTGGACTACCACGGACAAGGGTAGGGTTCGATCCCAACCCCTTTAACCCTGGCTTCTGGGTTCACCCAGCCTTAAATGGGTACCAGATTTTTTTCTGGGAAAGTAAAGCAGCACGGGCGTAATACTGACCACATTACCCCAAAAATCATGTGCTGAAGGTCTGTAAAATATAGGGTCACTAACACCATATTTCCCTATACGCCACTTGGCGTGACGGGGGGTACTTTTTACTTTTATTCCCTTCTCATCACATTGTCATGTGGCAAAAAAATGTGTTTCTCCTAATAACTTTACTAACTTTTGTTTGTTTTTGCCTTTTTTGTCCATTTTTATCATCATCATCATTGAGTGCTGTCTCCGCATTGAAGGCTACCATGGAGCGCCAATCCACTCTGTCTCTTGCTTTGATGGTGCAGGTTGTCATATGCTGACCTGTCCATCTTTTCATATTACTTGTCCACGTTATTCTTGGCCTGCCTCTTCCCACATTTTTTCCTTGTATTTTCCCTTCCAAGATTACTTTAGTAGGCTGCTGTGTTTTTTAACATGCCCCAAAAATCTCATTTGTCCTGTTTGCATTGTGTTTAGTAGTTCTCTTTTAATTTTTAATTGTTTTAAGACTTCATCATTTGTTTTATTTTCTTTCCATCCAATTCTTCTGTAAATTCAAATTTCAAAGGTTTCAATTTTCTGTTCTGTTTTCTTGTCTAACGTCCATGTTTCTGCACCATACAGGAATGTTGAGAAGATATAAGATTTTGCCATTCATAGTTTTATCTCAGGTGATATTTGTTTTGATGTTAGTATATTCCATTTTCAACGTTATTTTTATGATTACTACTCTTTATTTTATCTGTCCATAGTAATCACATTTTTCTATTTCCATTGTGGTTGTCCAGCATTCACATGTTAGGCCAACTAGCATTCACATGTTAGGGCAACCAGCATTCACATGTTAGGCCTGGCTCCATAGAAAATTTGTTCAACATTGCCACCGATGGTTTGTGTAATAATAGTTTTATTCACTCTTTGGAGTGCAGCCTGTCTATCCCACACCTCACTTCTGTTTATTCTGTTATCTGAAGGTACTAATACTATTAATGTTTCCAAGTATTTGAATTCATTGACCTGTCATAATACTATCTTATTTACTTTAATAATGCATTTCAGAGAAATTTGTTTTTAATTGTGTGTGTGCTGGTAATGACTGTCACAATTCTCCTTTGCAGAGAAGGCCTTTATATTTACTTTTTTTTATCAATGTGGTATCAATCATTTTCTGTAACTCATGTTTGCTTTTAGCATGTAAGAATACATCAACATGATTCAGATTATTTATATCATGATTGAAGTCTAATATTCCAGATGAATCTTATGAATTTGAGTATGATCGTACTGCACAGATGCCAAAAAATATACCGTTTCAAAATAAAGGATTAGCTGAGATAATTTGTCGCATTTGTGGTGGGGCTTGTAATTAGAAAAAAAAAATAATACAAGAAATTTGATACCTAGTTTTAGATAATTCCAAAATTCTGTAAGGCTTAAACATCTTGGAGTCATCATCATGTGCCTTACTGGTTGGCGTAGACGATCATATCCTTCCACAATTTCCTATCCACATATTCTGTTGTTGGTCGTTTTCTGTCCCATGACGCCAAGCTATCCAGTATTTTCTCTCAATATCGTCCGCAATGTCTCTTTTCCTGTATTTTGCCAGTTGTAACCATGTATTCCAGGTTTTCTCTTCTCACGGTGTGCCTGAAAAATGATGATTGTTTCTTTCTGATGTTTTTTAGGAGCTCCCTTTTTGTATTGACCTCTGAGAATTTCCAGTTTGATCTTTTTTTGGGTGTCCTGGAAACTCAACATTCTCTGCTGCTTCTGATCATCTTTCCATTTAATTGTCTGCTATCCATGATTCACTTCTATAGGTCAGAATCGACTCTATTTAGCACTTATGAACTCTCTTTCTCACTTCTGTTGACATAGACTTGTTGCATAAGACGTTGTTCTTTTGGAGTAAAGCCACTAAAAGAAAATGTTAACTTACACTCATCTACAAAGAATTAACAGCTCATCCACAGATATTAAAAGAAGCTAAATATAGACAAGACAGACAAACCACACTTTTATTATTAGTTATACAATTTTTTATGGTCAGTAGAGGGATTTTGTTTAACATTTATTTGTTCAAATGTTTCCACAGGTTGTCCCATATTTAGTTCCTGGCAAAATGCTGTCCCACCTGTTCAATGCCCATGGCCAGTTTTGTGCCAGCCACCCTTGGGAGGTGCTCATCGGTACTGTCACTATTACAATTTCCCTCATGTCCATGAGCTTGTGGGCTGCCAATAGCAAGGTCTGTGGTTGGAATTATGTTTGCAAAAATGAAGAGGTAAATATTTTAATTGATCCTTTATGGAATTGTTAACATTGTTTCTTATAACAGGCAGTTTATTTATTTGGTCACAACTTAAGTGGGCTGAAATTTGCGTAATGTAATCGTACGTAACAGTTTTTAATCATTCATTAGTATTATATTTCGCATAAAAATATTGTTTCTAAATTAATAACAATAGAGAGAGAGTACTAGAATCAGAATGTAATCTGTACTAGGAATTTGTAGAATGCAAGGATCCAATTGAGCAACAGAGTTCAATAATTTACTGACAGCAAAGTTTTAAGAATAAATTAAACAAAATATGCTGACATTAAATATAGTTGTAGGAAACTGCAATAAGATAGCAAATTTTAAGCACATGATAATTTTAAACAAGAAATTATGTACTAACTAATGATCTTAGTGAAAAAAAAACATCCACTTTAGAAGAAAAGTTATAGTGTGCACACTTTTCATAAATATGAATATGTTGCTTCAGCACCTGCTAACTGATAATCTTATCTGGTAATCTAATCAGTGATTTATTACCTTGTATTTGGACCGTAAAATATATGTAGAAAATATTTGTTTGCAAAATATGGGACCTGCTTCCAAAACACTTATATTCAGCTAAGTGAACTATTGTTGTGATTGTTTATTTCATAAGACATATATGAATAATGGCATGCTTCCCAGTGTGATTTCATGTCTTGGTTATATTGTCATGAAAACTTGTGTCATTAATGTGGTGACAGAATCAGGTTTGTGTTGAATATTCCTCTGTAGCCTGGCCATATGTTTCTGCTGATCACTTTTTAAAATCCACAGTATTGACATCATAACTGTCACCTTCATGAATGAAACTATCAGTTAGAACAAACTGAAAATAACCACAATTTTACAGAACTGAAGCTAAGGTATTTTTGTAACAACTGAGGATCGCTGATTGTTTAGTTAAGAAGAAAATAGTTTAAATTTTTGCACAATAGCATCATCATCAAGTAGGTTGTCTAGAATTTCTTATTTAATTGCAAGTTTGAATGTTTCTTGTCTAGTTGTGTTGCCTGCTTCAGTGAGTGTAGTGTGTAGGGAGTCCTTGATGTAGGTTCCATCATCTTCTAGGACACCTTTTCTGCTTTCCAAGAGCCACACTTAGTTATTGTTCTTTCAAGGCTGTTGTGATGTTTGACACAGCCATAATATGTCTTGCTTTCTTTTCTTAATTTAATTCACTTGCCTCTCTTATTTTATTTACAGTTTTCACAAAGTACTTTTGTTTGTGTTTTTGTCTATTCAGGATATCTTTTCTTAATGTTCACTCATTAAGGGAATGTATAGCGTTGATAGTTTATGACAAGTCATGATATCTATTCTATCGACCCGGCACATCCATCTTCAGAATGGGTAGATTTCTAATTGCTTTCGGCCCAGGTAGTTGCCATTTTATGGCCTACTCTTTTCAATTTTTAACCACCAAAGGTAACGTGCTCACAATACACACATTTACCCAGTAAATCCTGTTTTGTCTTTATCTGAGAATTCTAAACATTGGATCTTACTACCCAGAGACTGGGTGAGGGTAAAGTCATGAAGAAACCATAGACTGAGAAAAACACAAGATAGGGCTCAGTGAATTTGTAACATGTGACCGCAACACATCCAAACAAACCCCAGAGCGTATCCTACAGGACTGCAGCACTCTCAATACCCTAAGAACACAAATATGAGCCACAGAAACAACGCAGCATGACAAACCATGGGGGAACTGGTGAAGACTTCATACACAGATTTTTATTCATGACTTATGCTGGTCTAAACATTTAATGCATAACAGTAGCTGATCTTGCGGAAGAAGAGAAAAATTCACACTGCCTTTAAATGGATTCAAACCCAGGACCTTCTTGTCCATAGGCCAACATCTTACCTCTAGACCACCCAGTCCTCCTCTGTTCAGGATATTTTGGAATTCTTCTGTAGAATTTAATTTCAATTGATGAATTTTTATTTTTAGCTGCATGAGTTAGTGTCCATGCTTCATTACTTGTAAGGCACGGTTGGAGAAATACAGACCCTGAGTGATCATAGCCTTATTAAACAGGTGGCTTTTAGTCACAGATGTTTATTAGTTTTTATGAAGCAGTAGCCTGTCTCTCAATAGTCTTTACTAGGCAGTCACCTTTATTGATGTTGAGTTATTCTGAGTATTTTACTATGTTGGCAAGTTTCCAGCTTGTTTTTGCTTATCTCTAAAGTTTTGTTTGACCTACTGTTTATTATGATCTTTATCTCTTTTGTGTTGAGGCACAATTTTTACATTTCACCATATCAGTATTTTAGCTGTATTTTGTAAATCTAGGCCTGCAATACTAAGTAAACGTTTACAGAGTTTGGTCTTCTGTCATGTTTCTCATGATGATTTGTGAGTATGTGTTGAACGTATAAGTGTAGTTGATACAGCCCTCTTTTCTGTATGTTAAACCATTCTAAAGTTTACTTTTTAATTCTCACAGCTGGCTATTAATTTTGATAGAGTGGCTGTATCAATTCAGGGATTGTGGCATGAATGTAATGTTATTTTATGTATTTATGCACAGTTTAAGATAAAATTTCCATGTCTTTATTTTTTCAGGAGATGAAGAGTTCAGACATGATAATCCTTTCACTCACACAATGTCTTGCTGTGATGTATATTTACCTTCAATTTAGAAACTTGCGGAAGTTGGGATCAAAATACTTGTTAGGTATGTAATATCTTAAATATTACTCAACTTTTGTTCCTATGCTATTCTGTTGTTCTTGGGGGCTGGGTAGTCTAGACGTACGATCATTGACTTCAGGACAGGAAGGACCCGAGTTCAAAGCCCACCAGAAATGCTGGTGATTTTTTTAAAATAGGAGAAATTAATTCCTGGTTTCTTTGTGACATTACCCTTCCCTGATCTCTTTGGTAGTGAGATCCGTTGTCTAGCCCTCTTGGATAAGGGCAATAAACAGGAGGTTCCATGTGCACTTGCGCAGGTTAAAGATCCATTGGCAGATAAAAATAAAAAAGAACATGTCATCCATTATCTATCTATTGGCCTTTCGAGCCGTAGCCGGCCCATAGGGCGTAGACCGAGATACTCCTTCTCTTATCTGAATTTTTGTTCTAGCAGTTTTCAATTCTTTTAAAGATATTTTATCAAATCTCGCCATTTGTCTCTGTTCTGTGCAAGCAACTCTATCTCATTGAGGGAGCCGATTCCTGCTGCTCTTGCCTTTCTCATCAATGTTCTTCTTAGCGTCTCTCTGGGTCTTCCTCTTTTTCTCTTACTTGTTGTTTCCCACATGATGGCTTGCTTTGCTATTCGGTTATTATCTCTTCTCATCACATGTCCAACATATGACCATCGCTTTTTCTTTAATACTGAAGATATTAGTGGTTGATTGGCGATTTCTCTAATTTCCTCGTTTGTTTTAATTCCTTCCACGCTATACCAAGTATTTTCCTTAGACATTTATTTTCGAATGCGTTCAACTTTGTTTCTATATCTCTTGTTGTTTTCCAGCTTTCACACGCATACGTAAGGGTTGATAGTACATTTGATTTGAATAGTCTAAGTTTTGTGTTTGTGCTGATGAGTTTTGATTTCCACAACTCTTCAAGGCTTCTGTTGTCTGCAAAAAAATGTCCATACAGTGGATCCCAGGTCGTGCTACAGAGTTTGTATATGTGGGTTAGGATTCTCCTAGGATTTTCTTGAGGGGGATATCGGAGCACCTATGGATCCGTCTAGTGTGCAATGATGATGATCCTAACAACAAAAAAACATATCTTGTTCTTGACCTGTGTCAAAGAGTGCAGTCAGCAGTTAGGCAACCTTCAAGCAACTTGTAAAGCAACAACAAATTCTTTCCATTCTGCTTGGTTCAGGGTTTATATTTGGTATTTTGTCCATAGTTAACATAAAGTGAGTTCCTGTCCAAAATCCACTTTTCTGTCAGAATGTCTTTGATCTGTCTTGGACCTTACCTGTAAAGTTCTTTTGTATGGTATTTCTTGGGATATTTTTTAATCACTTATGCTGACTGGTGTATTAAACGTGTTTTTTTAGATATTTGTTATGTAAGAAAACTTATTATAAATATATATTTTTTAATAATAATTTTTCACTCACTGAGGTCATTATATTCAGTTAGCGCCATTAAACATCATTAAGAGATTTAGTTCAGTTCTTTACATTTCTTTACAGGTCTAGCTGGAGTATTCACTATATTTTCAAGCTTCATCCTTAGCATAGCTATAGCTAACTTATTGGGATTTGATTTGAATGGATTGAAGTAAGTACATATTCTAATGCCATAACTGAAAATATATTATTTTAAACACTGTAATTCACACATTGGGGTTAAATAAGGATGTATTTTATCGCTCTTGTTATTTGGAGTTGTTATGGACATTCATAATGAAGAAATGCACTGGTAATAAAGGCATCAAATGGATACAAGGAGACCATTTGGAGGACAGCGACTTTGCTGATGACATAGTTCTCATCAGCAGTCCGATAAAAACGATGCAGGAAAACACAAATGAACTATCATCAATAGCCAGCAAAATTGGGCTTGAGATCAATCATGAAAAGATTAAAGTCATGAAAAGCTTAATTCCAACAGATGACAAAATATACATGGAAAACAAACCAGTGGAAGAGATCGATCACTTTATCTATCTTGGAAGTCACATTGATCGAGAAGGGGATACAAGCAAAGAAATTAGAATCAGAATAGCTAAAGCAGCAATGTCTTTCAGAAGCCTTGAAAAGTTGTGGAAATCAAAACTCATCAGCACAAACACGAAACTTAGACTATTCAAATCAAATGTACTATCAACCCTTATGTATGCGTGTGAAAACTGGAAAACAACAAGAGATATAGAAACAAAGTTGAACGCATTCGAAAATAAATGTCTAAGGAAAATACTTGGTATTGCGTGGAACGAATTCAAAACAAACGAGAAATTAGAGAAATCGCCAATCAACCACTAATATCTTCAGTAATAAAGAAAAGACGATGGTCATATGTTGGACATGTGATGAGAAGAGATAATAATCGAATAGCAAAGCAAGCCTCATATGGGAAACAACAGGTAAAAGAAAAAGAGGAAGACCCAGAGAGACACTGAGAAGAACATTGCTAAGAGAGGCAAAAGCAGCAGGAATCTGCTCCCTCAATGAGATAGAACTGCTTGCACAGAACAGAGACAAATGGCGAGATTTGATAAAATATCTTTAAAAGAAAACTGCTAGAACAAAAATTCAGATAGGAGAAGGAGTATCTTGGTCTACGCCCTATGGGCCGGCTACGGCTCGAAAGGTCAATAGATAGAGATAGAATTCACACATTGGGAGGCAAGGCTAACAGCAACTTATAGCTGATGGCTTGAGGCCGGATCGGTGAATCATCCAGACCCTACTACACCTCTTCACTGTGTTCTAGAAACATACTTAAGTAGTCTAGTCTGGCCAAGAGGGTTGAGGTCAAAAAGGGAAGGGAACCAGGGGGTCTCAAAAATACAATGCTGAAGTTTGATGTGTTATGCTGAAAGGTACACACACAAAAACTCACAACACAATGCATCTACACCAACTTTAACATCCTTTTAAGGATGGTTGATGAAGAGGATTATCTTCTATTCGTGAAGAGGACTATTCGTTTAGTAGTCATTGGTTGAGTGCAAGAAAGACACATTAGTATTAAATAATGAACACTTATTTCATAAATATTAATTTTGGCAACCAAGTCAAATTTTACAGGAAAAATTTAAATTTATATTTTAAAATATATATATTGAAGTTACGTTTTTTAAAAATAGCTTTCAACTCTAATTGTAATTCAGGGAGTCGTTTATTACAATAAAAATATTACTGATCTAGCTGCTTCTGTAGCTGTCTTTTGTTGAGATAGTTATCTCATGTAATTAGAAATTGTGTGTGTGTCTGATCCTGTTTGCCACCTGGCTATTAAACCATTAAACATCCTAGCCATTAAGTTTACTTCAAGTTTATTATTATTGTCTGTTGTTTGATTTCTTAACCTATGCATATAATCACTTCTTAAATCTTATATTTGTTTATAAGTGTCATGTAGTTTTGTTTTGCATAATTAACATAGTATTTTGCAGTCAGATGTTCTGTTTTTGTGTTTTGTTCTGCAGTGAAGCTCTGCCATTTTTCTTGCTGCTTGTTGACCTTTCCAAAGCCAGTGCCCTGGCAAGGTTCTCCCTGACTGCTATCAGCCACAATGAACTACAAAAAAACATTGGTAGGGGCATGGCTATTGTTGGTCCTGCTATGACCTTGGATGCTTTAGTAGAGACTCTTGCTATTGGAGTAGGCACACTTTCCGGTAAGTCTAGTTTTGACCAAGACTCAATATATGAGATATAGCATTTAATTGTTTTTCCATTGGAGAATAATATTCTGATTTACCTACCAAATGCGTATATAATATAAAATAGAATAAAATATTCTTGTCCATGTTATCTGTTTTTTTCTATACTATACATTCACATTATAATATATATCTTGAGTTCCAAAATGTTTCCTTACACTTGATTTATAGCATTAATTTGAAATAATTCAACTCATGAGGAATTTGGATGCTTGATGTTACCTTTTTAATACATTTTACAGGTGTACGACAACTTGAAACTATGTGCTGCTTTGGTTGCCTTTCTGTTATAGCCAACTACCTTGCCTTTATGACTTTCTACCCAGCTTGCCTGTCTCTGGTACTAGAGGTAAGAAGGTTTATATTATTATTTTTTCCCTTTTTTTTTCATTTTCATGAAGTATATAATGAACAATTAGCAAAATCATTGATATAGTTGAAAAGAGTAAAAACATTAATTTGTGTTGAAATAAATAGATAAAAATAGCATACTTATCTTCTCTTTATTTATTCATGCATCACATTTGCTGCTGTCTTTCTGTGATATTGGAGTAGTTATGAGATCTTATTTTGTCATTTTGATGTTTGTTAATGTAATAGTGACAGTTGGTAATTCACTGCATCAGTTTTTGACATCTTGTTTAAATTACTATGTGAAATGTTTCTCAAGTACTTTAATTTTGGAGCCTGTTTGAGTTTTGTATAATTCACTTTAATTTAAAAATATGAACATTATTGTCTTCCCTGTGGAATCCAATGCATGATAGTTCGTTCTTGTGATAATTTCTGGGTCTCTTGTGATCACGTAACCTATTTAGCTCAATTGTTTGCTTGTGTACATCTCTTTGTTGTAACTTCTCAGCAGCTCTTGATTTCTCATTTTGATTTATGACCGTACAGTTTAATTGTTAAGTAAATAACATTCTTATTAATCAGCGTTCTATCCCAAGGTGGTGATGATCTAGTTAAAAACAAGCATTTTTAAGAAACTGAATTTCTTTTACTTGCTGTACCTCAGCCATGCTAGATTATATAGATTATAATAGGTATATTTAAAAGTAATAATACTTAGCACTTTAGCCTACTTTTTTTTTTTAGTTTACTGTCGTGTGTTTTTAACCTGTACTATCATAATGTAGAAAACAAACATGGAATATTTCATCTTATGTTTTGACCTGAATGGCTTCCAATAGTGCTGAGAGAGGTTATGTGAGATAATGTAGTACTGGGGTATTACATCGCTCTCCCTGTTAACTGCTGACCTGCCAGTAAATATTTGTTACTTGAATCAGCCTTGGATAACATGACCTGTGTGTACAGTTGCACAGAATTCTGTAATCTGACTTGTTTTGTTATTTGTATGTTTTGAATCTTTTGTTTGTTGATTCTGAGAGGTCATTCTTTAAGAACAATGTTTTGCGCTGTTTTTTTTTTAAAAATTAGTAAGCAATGTTAAATGATAGAAATCATTTGTTAGACATGCATTAACTGTAACTATTTTTTTTTTTCTTCACATTTTACATATGTCATTCCTTAAATTTGTCAGAACCAATCGTTTCATATGCTCTTCATGCCTTCTCTTTTATATTATTATAATGTATTATTGTATATATTTATGCTTTTAAATTATTTAAACATAGATTACAATACATATGTGGCTCATGTTTTTACAATATCTTAGTAAAAGAAAAAATACTACTTTCATATAACCATATCTAATTTGCAAAAAATAATATTTATTTGGGCATTTTTTTTTTACAAAAATATGGAACAATGACACTTAAAAGGAGAAAATTTGGATTGATGGAATCGGATGAGGTCTATGACATTGTGTTGTAAGCTCATGATGTCATATCTTTCAATCAAATGTGCGTTTCATGAGTTCTGCGATTGCCAAAGTTAAATCCTGCTTGGGTAGAATTTTCATTTTATCCCGCATGTTATTGCAGATGTAAATGGCATGAGCATTTTTTTCCACACTATTAGAACACAAAGTGCTACAAATAAAAAAATATCTTTAACTTAGGATAGTTTTAAAAATTATCCTCTGTATCTTAGAAACAAAATCGATCGCAATGAAGGTTCACGAGTGACTAGCACAAAGAGTTATAATTTAGAATGTAAATGCAACCACCAGTGTCCATATTGGGTGCAGTAATTATTGCTTGGTTTCGATCAGATTTATTGCTTGTCAAACATACATTTTGGCTATCTGATGCATACTTTGTCCATTGACATGTCCTGCCTGTTCGTTTCCCGTATGTTCCATTCCTGTTCGCTGTCATCTTACTTGACTAGCGCAAACAATTAAGAGTTAGAATTTTACCTGTACACAAGTAAACTCAACCGCCAGCGCTTGTATCGGATGCGTTAATTATTTCTCAGTTTCTATCAGTTTTATTGCTAGTCGAACGCATTGACACATACTTTGTCCATTGACATGTCCAGCCTGATGGTTGTTCATATGTTCTATTCCTGTTTGCTGTTATCTTAGGGGTATAGTTTGTTTTATGTCTCGCCAACAGCCTGCGGAAGAGATTTTCATACAGTTGAAGATTTCTCCTGGTCAAATAAAAAAAAAAAAAAAATTTCTTGAAAATTAAGACGCATGTAGTAGAGCATATCTTCATTTTGTTGTCTGTTGTTGTTCCTGTTTTCTTTAGGTCGCATGTAGGCCACACGTAAAATATTTTGTATTGTCCTTTTTTGTAAAGCTATCATCATACTTTGTAGGAGGTAATGTTACACCCCACCACTTCTTCCATGCTACCAACTTTACTGCAACATTGCATTTATTTTGCCTGTTTCCTTCTTGAATCAGCAGAATTTATAAGAAGAAAAACAACCACGTTTTTACCATACTGTAGTATTTTGACTACGGTGTCTAGTGGAAAAAAAATCCAACAATTGAGAAAAATTCAATGCTCAGTGGTCATCAGAATTAGTAATTAGGAAGGTAAACCTCCTTTATCTACCGGTGCGGCGAGGGTCCCTGTGCACATGGCTAGCCAGGGAGACACGGATTAACACGCAAATTCATTTCCTAGACTCAAGGGACTTCGACTATATATATATATATATATATATATATATATATATATATATATATATAACACTACAATTTAATATTTTAATTGCATGGAATATTTGAAAATGATATGTGGTTCAGTTTATATTGATTTCATATGCATGACATATATATAATTTACAAACTCCGATGTTTATTATCTCTAAAAAAAAAAAAAAAAAAAAAAAAGAACAGTTTGAAGTGTATTTGTAGATTGTTGGGTTTATAACTCAAATGATTGTTAGTTGTTGACTACCAGAGAGCCATTCTAGCTGCTAAAAGTTTACACCTGATTCAGAGCTAGGAAAGGCAATGTACACACAACAAGCCCTGTCTCTACTGCTATTATGTGCTGTGGCCTAATCCTGCTGTGCTAAAAGATTACATATCAAATATCTAATGTGTTAATTGCCTTTGCCTTAGAATGTGTGCCAGCACACAACATTCTTTAAGTATTTCATAGAATTAAACTTGTAACTGAAGCACATTGCTAATAGTCTCCATGGTTGCAAGATTAGTGTGCTCACTACCTCACCAGAAGGGTCAGAGTTCAATTCCCAGAAGTGACAGATTTTTTCAATCCGACAAGGCTCCAGAATTCACCCAGCCTCTAAAAATAAGTGGCTCCAGAGTTCACCCAGCCTCTAAAAATAAGTGGCTCCAGAATTCACCCAGCCTCTAAAAATAAGTGGCTCCAGAATTCACCCAGCCTCTAAAAATAAGTGGCTCCAGAATTCACCCAGCCTCTAAAAATAAGTGGCTCCAGAATTCACCCAGCCTCTAAAAATAAGTGGCTCAAGAATTCACCCAGCCTCTAAAAATAAGTGGCTCCAGAATTCACCCAGCCTCTAAAAATAAGTACCTGATGTTTTTCTGAAAAGTAAAGCCAGCCTGGTATGAAACCCACCACATACTAAAAAATGTGCCTGTTGTCATGGAAAAAATAATGTTTACTAACACCAATATTCTTCTAACAAGGTGTGGAGGGAACTTTGCATTGCATTGCTGACTATATTTGTTTTGTTGTCTTATATTTAGGTATCCCGTGATCGTAACCATGGCAGACCTTTACAGCAACTCCAGCAGTTAGCAAAAATTTTGCAGAAGGAAGAGGAGGCAAAAAAGCCAAATCCTGTCACACAGAGAGTTAAAATCATTATGGTGAGCATGTTGTGTATAAGCTCATGTGTAATTTGGTGGTGAAAGAGTTCTCTGAGTTTTTAAATATGTATATTGCTAACATTGGAATGGATAGAGCAGATATGCCAGTCACAATGACTATCTGTTAGAAATCTCATTTTTTAGGGGAGATGTAACAGTCTTGAGACTGCAAAAAGAATTTTCATTTGTATCATGGATTGGAAATTTGTACCTAAGGTAATTATAGTATCAATGAAAACCTGGATATATAGATATCTTATCTGCTTTAAAGAAATGTGCACCCATTTGTTTGTACTCATGCACATTCTTCTTCTTATTAAATACATGCCTAGATGTTGTTCATCATTTCACTAATTCTCTTAGTGTGTGTTATTCATTTTGTAGCAGCGTGCCATGTCTTTAATTTTGTTAAAAGGAAAACATTAAAAAATAATTAGACGGTATTGATTGCAGAAGAAAACATTTGCAGTCCTCTAGTGATTTGGTGGCTTTGTCCTGTTCCTCAAAAAGAATAAGTTGTTGAGATTTGTGATAATGATAACTGACATCTACAACTGTACACATATTGTAGCTGTATACGTTTCAAATGTTGCCTATGTTCTGTGTCGCTAAATTTCACTTAAAAAGATTAACTGCTGATTTTATGTTGCCACTTCTTTAAATGAAAAATCCTGACCACCTTTTTATCTATAAATAGTCAAAAAGATGACAAAATTCACTTGAATTGCATATGAATATGCTTTGAAAGGAAAGTTGTTTTGTATGTTACTGTTGTGTAGGATTATTTTTATGGAACTGCTGAGTGAAAATGTTATTCTCATTTTTCATTATGGTACATAGCACATGTTACTTTTTACATGCCTATACAGACATCTTATACCATTGTAAACAAGAGCAGCCCTTTTGAAAAAAAATATTTATATAGAACATTAGGACATGCTGAAACAGTGAAAAATGACATGTATATAATATAAAAAACATGGTTTTACCATTATCCACTACATTTAAATAAAAATGAGGTACTCCTAACCTAATGTCAACTGTTACATGGAAACTCATTTTGAATAATTATACTATTTTAATAAATGAACATCAAGTGGAAGCATATGAAGTAATGAAGGATCTCAGTCTATGAGATATGTTTGATAAAGGCTGTGTAAAATATGATAACATCAGACAAATTGTTGGAACCATACTTTGGAACAGAAACATAAAAATACAGGAAATAAAGGGAGTATTATTACCTCATGATAATGGAACATGTTTGACTACTTTGTAAAACTGACCTTCTCTATATTTGAATTTCATCTTTTTACAATTTTACTTTAGTTTTACAAAAGTAGTTCCCCAATTCCTGTTAGCAAATTTAGTGAGTCAGTGTGTCAGCAAATTTAAAGATGGGTTTCTCTAAGTTATTCATTGATTGATTGCAAACAAAGAAAAGACAGAAATGGCATAATAAAGTACCAAGTATAAAAGAGCATTACTTTCTTCTTTTTAAACCATAGCAAGCACCATATAATTTGTTACTTATATTACTGACACAATTATGCATTATTGATTAATTTGTAGTTGTCAAAACTGGTGTCATCTAGACATGCTAGATTCAAATTGTTTGCAGCTTATTATAGAGTGTTTCATGAAATAAATTGATATGTGTTTATAAAATTATTAGTGTCTAACGTTACATTGACATACACAATCTATATGTTACATGAAAAATACAGTTCTTCAGTTTCCATTTCATTAGGTTGTTTGTTTTTTTCGTTCATGATGCATATTTATGAAATTAATATTTTAAAATAACTTTTCATTGTGGTTGTTTTTCAGTCTGTTGGTTTAGTCCTTGTACATGCACACAGCAGATTTGTTGCAGATACAGATGTTGCACTAGGCACAGACCTTTCTCCAAAAGATTTAGGAGACCGGCGTGTTCACCCAGAGCATCCTCTCTGGCAATTTTACATTGGCAGGTGAGTCAATATTTTTTCTTAAATGTTGTAACAGCAAGAAACAATTATTTCACAAGTTATATGGACATTTCTTGTACACAAATACCAGAAAAAATGGTTTGGTCACATGATGAGACAGAAGTACCAAAATATGGCACAAGTCATCAATAAATGCTATGAGGACATCAGACTCAAGGCCAACCATAGAAACAATGGATTGATGGAATATTAGACACTAGCAAGCATAACAGCAGGAGAGGCCAACAGAAGAGGCAGACTTGTATCTCCAACTGAAAGTGTGAAAGGTAAATAAGGAAGGAGGAAGAAGAGTAAATGTAAGTTGCATAATTAGCATTCTCTGTTTATTTGTAGTTTTGTATAAGAGAGCAGACAGGTTTGTCTCAAGTATCAAAGCTGTTAATTGTTTACAATTAAAACCTAGTTTTATAAATATTACATTTTTTAAGATAGTTTTGATATGTCAATAAATTTTACTTTCATCTTCCTCTCATAACCGTGGAGGTCATTTGAGCATCACTGACAGATTTCACCAACTTTCTAAATTTCTATCTTCAGTCATTCTTTGGAACTCTGCAAAGTTGACACCTGTCTTTTTTTTAATGTTATCTTCCTATCTCTTTCTCTGTCTACCTCTCCTTGCTCCTTTTACAGTTCCATGCAAAATGGTCTTTACTAGACAAGATGATCAAGATATATAGCCAAAACATTTATTTTGGACTTCTGCACAACAGTCAAAATTCTACTTTTAACTACTGTAAAAATATTCAAACATAAACACAGCATTGTGCATACTTTTACAATAAAAACAACCCTTCTTGTTTTTTTAGTAAATGAATATAACAAGATGGCTTTCAGTTATGAATGTGTTTACGGTGATTGATAGGTATAAATAAAATGATCTATTTGATGTAGATTTTGAGTGACACTTTTTCCTTGAAGTTTAAAACTCTCACAAATCCAGGTCAGCATATTGCTTGCACTTTTATCACTGTCACTTGTGGAAGTGTATAAAGTGTTCAAGGATTATTTCCAGTGAGTTTAATACACACCACTTGTTACTTTAATTCCCGTTAATGTATAGTAGCAACCACTGTCACAAGAACAGTGATTACCAAAATATAAAGTAAAATAGATGGTCTGTAAAGCCTGAAGGCAGTAGAAAAGATTATAGAGAAAGTGAGACTGAGAAACTTTGAGAAGAGTGAAAAAGGTGAATGACAGAGTAAAAAAAGAAAAGGCTGACATGTGAAATAAGTAACAGATAGCAAATGATGATGATGATTGTATGAAAGAAAATATACAATTGATCATTTTTGCAGAAATTGTTCAAAAACATTTCCTTTCAGATTTCTGACACCTAACTTAGATTATGGGCTGACAATAATCCTGGCTGCTGCACTAGCTGTCAAGTATGTGCTCTTTGATGATAAAGTGGAACAGGAAGTGCAGAAATTGCTAACAGTTCAATCTGCTCAGAAAAATTGTGTCAAACCAGATTCAGTTGAGAGTAGTAAGCCACAGCTCAATTCTTTGGTGCCATTACAGGTGCTAAAACACTGTAAGCATTCTAAATAGATACATGTACTTACTTGTTTTTAAAGCTATTTTAGAGATAGTTATATAGGTACTGTGAATGCTGCATTAACTTATTTATGCATACATAATGTTTAACATGTGGGAAACAACAGGTAAGAGGAAAAGAGGAAGACACTGAGAACATTGATGAGAGAGGCAAGAGCAGCAGGAATCAGCTCCCTCAGTGAGATAGAGCTGCTTGCACAGAACAGAGACAAATGGCGAGATTTGATAAAATATCTTTAAAAGAATTGAAAACTATCTCTATCTATTGTCCTTTTGAGCCAAAGACGACACATAGGACAGAACCACAATCTCAAAAACAGAAACCTTGCGTGCCAAAGTGGCACATATTGCAGAGATCAAAAATATAATATATGGCGCTGTTTCCATAACAATACTTTTTACAATGACAGCTTGTCAAGCCATCGATCAACCTCCTTAGTCGCCTGGAAGGTCACAGTGTCACTATTCTTTAATTGAAAACTGCTAGAACAAAAATTCAGATAAGAGAGGGAGTATCTTGGTCTACGCTCTATGGGCCAACTACGGCTCGAAAGGTCAATAGATAGATTGTTTAACATAGCCATTAATTCTTTCAGTGGTGGCATATGGCATCCTTCAAGTTCTGGACCCTTCACAGCTCCCTCTGCATAGCCATTATGAAGAGTGTTGGTGAAAGCTAATATATCCTATAGCCATACTAACTTGCAGCTTGATCAGATCTGTCATGTATTCACTGGTGGTGAATCACATTGAGAGTCTGGCCAGAATTATGTTGGTTGAGCATTGCTATCACATTCAAGGGCTTGTGGTACATTTTGAGAGCCAATCACAGCATCTGGTGTGAGACAGATTCACATCCATTGGCAAGGTCCAACCATATCACATCTTTGTTCATCTTCTTGGATTTTGCACTCACTATTTCCTCCCATTTCAAAGTTACATGCCCCCAAACCACGTCACTCTTTCATATGAAAGAGATGGGAGTTGAGATGGGCGCAGCCAAAAATGAGAAAATTAGTGGGTGTGTAAGAAGACTAACAAACACAGAACTGGGGTCGTCAGTAACTGGACACTTCAAGACTTGCTGAGGAGGGGATCTGAGCACCTATGGACTATGAACCTATGTTTGGAGTGCAATGATGATGACCCAATAATAACTCAATGCCCCAAATGTCCAGGGATGTTAGGAGCCCCTCCTTTCTGTATATCAATGTCCAACATTTTTGGTGAGATATACAGCAATATTTACTCTTTGACATTCTGTAGGGAGTTTAGTCTAAATGGTACAGTTCCAGTGGAAATTTGCTCCTTCAAGGTGTACTCTCTATTTGTCATCTTCCATTCCTGGTTTAGAAGTTTTCTTCATGCACTCAGAACATCTAGTGTAGTCCCATAGGTATTTCTTGTTGGTGAGGTTTATGACACTGTTTTGACCTGGGGCTGAATTGTTGTGAGCTCTTTGGATTGTGTTTGCTAACTCTAACAGCTTCCAGCAGATTGTCTCTCAGGTTGTCTAAGTAGATCTCTCTCAAATGTTTATGGAGATTTTTCATGCTGTGGTCAGTGTTTCAGATCTTGGTTGCTCAAATAGCTCGTTTGGAAACTTTAACGGTCTTTGAAGAAATCTCTCTGGCCATCTTTATTGCTTTCATTACACTCTGTACTGTTTTTCTGCACTGCAAAGTGCTTTGTGTCTTTTAAGTGCTGTCATACCTAATATAATGATTGCGCTTGTGTTACTATGGCTTTTTTTTTTTTTTAAACTGTTTCCAGGCATAGTTACTCCCCATCCTAATTTCTTTTGTTATGTTTCTGTCATCTGCTTTTATGCATTGCAAACTTTTTTTATTTCCTTCACGTCAAATTCCTTGATGCCGTTGTAGCTTACTACTAGTACCTACTTGAACTACTGATGTGGGACACCAATACCTCTGCTTTAGTATGTTCATATCTATACCCTTCTGCATTTGAGAAATTCCTACCAAAGCTGCATTAGTGTTCCAGCCATTCTGAAATTAAAATAAACTATTTGTCAAACCGAGTCATCTCTTAAGACACTGTTTTGATTCATTTCCCAACCCCTTTGGTGAATCTTGGGGTGATTTAATTATTTGATGTTTCTATAGCTGTTAGATTAACAGCTGGCAGGGTGCCAGTCAAATTAACTGATTGTTCTAGTCTTTCCAGTGTCATCAGTCTTTCCTGGAGTACTTCTCATCCTAGTCATCTCTATAATTCTTGTGTTACAATGGCATAAGTTATATTGTATCTTATCTGACAGTAAGTTGTCTCTCAGCCCAGTACATCTGATTTCATCACACATATTTAGGATACCCAGTTTGCCTTCCCCTTTTTGATCGCACTTCCTTGGCGAAACTAGTGAGTTTTCAGGATTTCCATCTATCTATCTATCTATTGACCTTTCGAGCCGTAACCGGCCCATAGGGCGTAGACCAAGATACACCTTCTCCTATATGAATTTTGTTCTAGCAGTTTTCTTTTAAAGATATTTTATCAAATCTCGCCATCTGTCTCTGTTCTGTGCAAGCAGTTCTATCTCATTGAGGGAGCCGATTCCTGCTGCTCTTGCCTCTCTCATCAATGTTCTTCTCAGTGTCTCCCTGGGTCTTCCTCTTTTTCTTTTACCTGTTGTTTCCCATATGAGGGCTTGCTTTGCTATTCGATTATTATCTCTTCTCATCACATGTCCAACGTATGACCATCGTCTTTTCTTTATTACTGAAGATATAGTGGTTGATTGGCGATTTCTCTAATTTCCTCGTTTGTTTGAATTCGTTCCATTCTATACCAAGTATTTTCCTTAGACATTTATTTTCGAATGCGTTCAACTTTGTTTCTATATCTCTTGTTGTTTTCCAGCTTTCACACGCATACGTAAGGGTTGATAGTACATTTGATTTGAATAGCCTAAGTTTTGTGTTTGTGCTAATGAGTTTGATTTCCACAACTTTTCAAGGCTTCTGAAAGACATTGCTGCTTTAGCCAGTCTGATTCTAATTTCTTTGCTCGTATCCCTTCTCGATCAATGTGACTTCCAAGATAGATGAAGTGATCGATCTCTTCTACTGGTTTGTTTTCCATGTATATTTTGTCACTTGTTGGAATTAAACTTTTCATGACTTTAGTCTTTTCATGACCTCAAGCCCAATTTTGCTGGCTATTGATGATAGTTCATTGTGTTTTCCTGCATCGTTTAGGATTTCCATAGGGTGGTCAAATATGAAATTTCAAAATCCTTATAAAGTGTATCTATTTCATTGATAGCAATCAGTTATGGGTTGTTTACTATTTCAGTTCATCCACAGTATTGCATTTGGGCCAGCAGTAATCTTTAAAGCAGTTGATCTATCTGTTAGAAATCTCATTTTTTAGGGAGAGATAACAGTCTTGAGACTGCAAAAAGAATTTCATTTGAATCGTGTATACACTGATATAATGAGTTTCATAGTTTAATATTATCAGTATCTCTACAGCTGGAGATAAAAATACAATCTATCTATTGTCCTTTCGAGCCGAAGATGGCACATAGGGCAGAACCACAATCTGAAAAACAGAAACCCTGCATGCCAAAGTGGCACATACTGCAGAGATCACCGCTTCTAAAATCTATGGTCTGTTTCCAAAACAATGCTTTTTACTATGACAGCTTGTCAAGCCATCGATCAACCTCCTTAGTCGCCTCTTACGACATACCTGGAAGGTCACAGTGTCATTATTCTTTACCTCCCTCATAATGAGGCCCCGGTAACACACTGGAAAAATAAGGGGAAAAAAGATTGTTCTTTCCTGCTGTGGTGCTCCAGTCAAGTTAACAGGATCATTGACTAATTAATTTACTGGGGTCAAGATATATCATACTGCTTTTGGACACTCATAGCTGACTTAGCATTAGGATCATGATCAACAGCCGATCAGGATTTTATTCCACTGACCCATAAGGGCTATGGAAACAGTTTAACCAGTCTGGCCAGTTGATTGGATATCGAAGAGAGGAGGTAACCTAGTGAGTAGTCTAGAGATAAGACATCAACCTTTGGACAGGAAAGTCCTGGGTTCAATTCCACTGGTTGGGGGATATTTTTAAAAAATAAAATTGAATCCATAATTTCTTTGTGGGTTTACTCTTCTCTGGTTTCTGAGTAGTGAGATGTAATGTCTAACCATATCGAATAACGGCAAAAAAACAGGAGGTCCTGTGTGCACTCGCACATGCTAAAGAACCCTTGGCAGTTACAAATCTAAAAGAGTAAGCCCAAAAATTGCTGCTGCCCAGGCAAAATTGTCCAAAAAAATCTATCCACAACAATAGATCCCATGGCTACAGAGTTTGTGCACATGAGTCTGGATTCTCCTTGGAGATTCTCAATATTTTGAGGCAGAATTGGAGCACTTATGGAATATTGTGATGTGCAGAGATGATGATCCCATCATAATATACAGTAATCTTGAAAATCATGAACATCACTATTTTATTTCTTCAGGTAATGGTATAGTACCCATGAGTGAGAAGCCAGTGGAAGCTGTCAATGCTGTCAAGGAAACAAAGCCAGTGGAAGCTGTCATTGCTGTCAAGGAAACAAAGCCAGCCTTTTTCTTGGGATCTCAAGATGCAGATGATACTAGTTCAGAAGAGGAAATCCAGAAAGAAAATGGATTGTCCATTGATCATAAAGAGACACAGACTGATTCTGATGAAGCCAGCCATAAATTTAGCCATACACTGATTTCAAACAACATTTATGAACCTAAACTCTCAAACGAACCCCCACGACCACTAGAAGATTGTCTGGCTATCATGAACTCTGATGTAAGTAACAGTTGAAATCACAAATATTTTAATTTTATATGGAAAATCTTTGGGATTGTGGAGGTGTCACAAGAGGAAACTGTTATGTCAACCTAGAAATGTCTCATGACAAATAATAATAATGGTTATTCAAAGTATCGATAATAGAATTCAGTGTTATCAAATTTAATATGACCCTAGATCACCGACGCACCTTTGTAAAATTTATAAACTCAGAATACAAACTCTTGGAATTCAACAGTTTGTGACAGCCAAACATTCTCTCTCTCTCTCTCTCTCTCTTTTTCTTCTCTCCCCCCCCCCCCCTATTTTTTGGAACTCCAAAGGCAACATTTAGTGTTTTTAAATTTTACGATTTATCGTAAAAACGTGATTTGTGGATAGTACAGTAAAGTACCCCCTTCACACCAAGTGGTGTATAGGGAATATATATTGAATATGGTGTTGCTGACCATAAATTTTACAGACTTTTGGCACATGATTTTTGGGGTAATGTGGTCAGTATTACGCCCGTGCTGCTTTACTTTCCCAGAAAAAAATATCTGGTACACATTAAAGGCTGGGTGAACTGGAAGCTGTGGGTTGGGATTGAACCCTACCTCCTTGTCCTTTGTTGTCCAGTTCAATAACCACTGAGCTATCGCGGCTCCCGATTTGTGGATGGGTGGCGCAATATAGGGTTAAAAACTAGAAGTCACAGTAAATTTGGCAGTAAAAAAGTTACAATATTTCAGCTTTGTATCTTTAAAATTTCATAAAGTGTAGAGACGTGTTTACATTAAAGTGCAGCTAAAATTTTCTCCTTTAAATATTTTTTTGTTTAATAAATGGTTGTATAAAAATTAGCACTTGCTTCCAGAAAAATCTGACTATATATATATATATATATATATATATATATATATATATATATATATATATATATATAGAAACCTCTTAAATATAAAAAATAATATACAAGTTTATGACAATATTTAGTGTTAAAATGTTTATAAGCAATCACTTTGTGTTATAAATGTTGTGTATCTCTCTTTCTCTGCGATCAAGACTCAATCAGAGTAGGATTCCAGGCTCTCTCATGAAAGCAGCTGTCTATTTAAGCGAATCGACTGCCCCATATAGTTTTTCTTCCAGGGAGATGGGCGTGGACCACATTGCTCTTCTCAGGTCCGTGTACTGGGGCAATCCAGTAGAACATGTTTTGTAGTAATATTGTCCAGTGTACAGTAGCATAGGCTGGTTGTACCTATTTTGAATTTGGTGAACATGTGATTTCTCATTCTATTTTGGCCAGTGCGTAGGCGAAGCATGATGACTTGATCCCTCCTTGATAGTTCTGGTATTTTATGCTTTCCATGAGGAGACATATCAGATGGGCCAAGGGTTTCGATATTGTTTGGGAAAGTACTGGATCTCCAGTAGTTAGTTCTTTGGCAATTGCAGCGAAGTTGCTCCTCTTTAGTCGTACAATTCCGGAACCAGTTTTTCTTTGGTGTATGGGGTGGCTAAGGAGCCTCCTATATTTCTCCGCTTGTTGCAATACTTTAGTGACCCGTCTGTCATCTAAGGGTTGTAAACCTGTTACTGTTTCTAGAGTCTTGATAAGTGTAGATTTCATAGCACCAGTGATATTGTGTATAAAAAACATGTATGGAAGGTTATTCAGAAAGAGAGCCCCAACTGTTGCCTGCCCTTGAAGATAAGTTTATCTTCTCGTTACTTTCAACACACATGTGTTCTTGTGTCTGTTTGTCTCCTCGTTACTTTCAACACACATATATTCTTGTGTCTGTTTGTCTCCTCGTTACTTTCAACACACATGTGTTCTTGTGTCTGATTGTCTCCTCGTTACTTTCAACACATATGTTATTGTGTCTGATTGTCTCCTTGTTACTTTCAACACACATATGTTATTGTGCCTGTTTGTCTCCTTGTTACTTTCAACACACATGTGTTCTTGTGCCTGTTTGTCTCCTCGTTACTTTCAACACACATGTGTTCTTGTGCCTGTTTGTCTCCTTATTACATTCAACACACATATGTTCTTGTGCCTGTTTGTCTCCTTATTACATTCAACACACATGTGTTCTTGTGTTTGTTTGTCTCCTTGTTACTTTCAACACACATGTGTTCTTGTGTTTGTTTGTCTCCTCGTTACTTTCAACACACATGTGTTCTTGTGTTTGTTTGTCTCCTCATTACTTTCAACACACATATATTCTTGTGCCTGTTTGTCTCCTTATTACATTCAACATACTTATGTTCTTATGCCTTCCTACAGGCAGGCACTGAAGCACTCACTGATGAAGAAGTGAAGATGTTGGTGAAATCAAAGCACATTCCTGCCTACAAACTTGAAAGCATGCTTGCCAACTATACAAGAGGAGTTGCAATCAGGTAACCACAGAATGCCATGCTTCCTTTAAGCACTCTCACAACATGCCAAACATTTCAGAAAAAAAACTTTTAAATATTGCAAGTATTGGTTTAGAGCAACATAATACATATATGAAAATTGTCTTAGCTCCAAAGATTTAACAAACAAACAAAAATTTGTTAAGTCTAAAGTACTAAACCGACAAAACTCAAGTTTTAAATTTCCATGTAATGCCAGGATTAACTCATTATTCCAAGAGTAGTAAATCTACCATCTTCTTCTCTTCCACTTGTTCTCATATGGGTGTCAAAGCAGTTGGTAGTCTATACAAGTTTTTAAAAGAAATGCCCTTAAAATTTGATAAATATCAATGGAAAAACCATTTGAAAAATCAAGTGGTATCTAACAAGAAGAGACCAACCAAAGATGTATGTATTAATCATATTAAGGAAAAGTAGTTGAACTTATGTCAGACATATTTTAAGAATAGACACTAGTTCTATGCACTATGTTTGATCTAAAAGAAACCATGCATAAATGGAGCTTTAGTAATATTGAATTGCCTACATCTCTGTAGCTATTTCATTTTAACCAGGCAAAGGTCCGGGTAATAAATGTTAACTGCTTGAGTTTATCAGCATTTTATCGTATTAATTAAATTTATAATCACTTAAATTAAGTTAGTTTTTTTTATGTCATAATCAACTGAAGGCAATTTTGTTCATTTTTATCTTCAGGCGACAGATGTTAACAGAACATTTGCCATCAAATAAAGCTATTGATTTCCTGCCATTCATGAATTATGACTATAAATATGTAAGTAAACACGTTACTTTACTTTCTTTTACTTCAATATCTTTCAGAGCTGAGCAGAAATATAATGTTCAGCCAATGATCTGTATTGCTTTATTTTATATATGGTGCTTATTGTGGTGTCTGCAGTTACATAATTTCCCCCCCCCCCCCCCTCTCTCTCTCTCTCTCTCAGTCTATCTATACTTCATCTGTTGTTTCTTAATGGGATCTGGTGCTGGTGTAGCCTTCATCTCATATTTTGAAATGATTATTTTTGATCCTGTCTCTTCTTGTCACAATTAGTATTCTTGTAATGCATCTCCTATATGTATAAGTTGTGACTTGTAGATAAATACACTTTGTTAAAATAATAGATCTTGCATGACCAACTTTTCTTACATCTTTTGTTTGTTTTACATTCAAAGTAACTAGAAGAAATAGCAACTTGAAATTTAAAAACTGTTGTGGTTACAAATTAAATATTGCAACCTCCAAAACTTGAATTTGCCGTTCTTTGATCTTTTTATTACAAGCACTAACTTCTAAAATGTCTTTCACGCATAACATTTTTATTTTGTTAAAAATTGTACGTGTTGTGTTTGGTGTCACAAATTGAAACCACCTCCACAAAATATCAGTTTTCACAATCTGTGGAATGTATTGGGTTCAGACAGCCTCATCCATAAATGTTTAAAAATATCCTCAGTTATAACTAAAATATCACTTTGAGATGAAAACAGATGTGAGAATAACTTGTGTCTTTTATTTACTTATTTTTGTTCCCAAGGTTGATGGAGCTTGTTGTGAGAATGTGATTGGTTTCATGCCTGTTCCTGTTGGTGTTGCTGGCCCATTGTTGCTGGATGGAGTTCTCTACCATGTCCCTATGGCAACTACAGAAGGCTGTTTAGTGGCCAGTACAAACAGAGGTTGTCGAGCACTAGAGGTATCATGTGTTGACTCTCCTTATTTATATTTGTTTCTAAGATCAGGACCAAGTTGCTGTTGGTCAGCACATGGGCTGAAAGCGGTCAGCAGATGTTGACTTCTTACATGAGATCAGTGAACAAGGCTTGATCCAAGATGTTTCTTCACTTGCTGCAAAGGATGAAACATGGATTCCCCATTATGATTCCACAACTAAATGCCAAACTATTCAGTGGAAATCATTATCATCACCAAAAGGCAAACAAATTTGTCTTCAAATCTCAAAAGTGAAGACAATTATTGGTGTGGTTCTATGATGGCAAAAGAGTTATTCACAAAGAATTTGTTCCAGGGGGTTATGCTTTCACTGCCAAAGTTAAGTATTTTTAAACGCCTGTTGAAAAGGCGTTTATGCAACAAATCTATGTCAATAAAAGTGAGAAAGAGAGTTCATCGGTGCTATATAGAACCAATTCTGACCTATGGAAGCGAATCATGGACAGTAGACAAACAAATGAAAAGACGATTAGAGGCCACAGAGATGGGATTTCTCAGAAGAATGTTGAAAGTTCCCTGGACAGATAAAAAGACCAATGAGGAAGTTCTCAAAGAGGTCAACACAAAAAGGGAGCTCTTAAAAAACATCAGAAAGAAGCAATCAACATTTTTCTGGCACATCATGAGAAGAGGAAAGTTGGAATACTTACAGCTGGCAAAATAAAAGGAAAGAGATATCGCGGACGACAAAGAGAGAAAATACTGGATAGCTTGGTGTCATGGCATGGAAAACAGTCAACAACAGAACTGATACGATGCACTGTAGATAGAAGATTATGGAGGGACATGATCGCCTACGCCAACCGGCAGGGTACATGATGATGATGATGATGTTGAAAAGGATTCTCCTAGTCTGACCTGAATATTCAATATCTGGCAGTTTTTTTTCCTTCTTTGTGATAGTGCACCGGCTCACTAGGGGGTAGCTGTACACAAATTTTTGGCCCCCATAAAAGTGTATTCTTAACCATCCAGCCTATTCCCCAGATCTGTCTCCCTGCGATTATTTTCTATATAAAGTTACCTTTGAAATAGACACTTTTTTGATAGCACTGATGACATCCAAAGTTCTGTAACCTCAACCTTAAGGGGGGCATACCAACAGAACTGCAGGGCTCATTTGTTAGATCATCCCCCTCACTGTATCAATACACAAGGAGCTTACTTTGAATAAAATACAGTCTACATCTTCAACTTTTATTATTTTATTTTTTTTAAATTAGTCTCATTACTTAATTGTCTGACCTGGTATATTTTATATATATATATAGATATATATTTCACATGCAGAATATTCTGTTAGTAGTGACCCTCGGGATTAGAGGATTAAAAAATCTTTTATATTGTCTTTTGTATGCATCTGTATACAACTTGCATATTAATGTTCTATTATTTTATATTGTCTTTTGTATGCATCTGTATACAACTTGCATATTAATGTTCTATTATTTTATATTGTCTTTTGTATGCATCTGTATACAACTTGCATATTAATGTTCTATTATTTTATATTGTCTTTTGTATGCATCTGTATACAACTTGCATATTAATGTTCTATTATTTATATTTTAGCAAAGTGGGGGAGTTACAAGTCTAGTGACAAATGATGGGATGACAAGAGGACCTGTGGTTCGGTTCCCTACAGCAGCAAAGGCTAGGTATGTTACCAGCTGTCTTCCTGTCCCGTAACATATAGTGTTGTTGAGCAGCATTAATTGGCTGCACCTGACTTCCTACATGCCTATATGTGTCTTCCTTTGTTGTTGAGTTGGTTGATTTTCAAATGATGGGAGACCCCTGTGAGGGGGAGGGGGGGGGGTGTGGCACAGAGTGAACAAGATAAAGACAGAGAGATAGGACAAAGGGGACAGATAAGACTACCAGAGAAAGTCTTGTGAACAGCTAGATATGACTGAGATAAGTTAGTCCAGATTTATTTAAGTAGATTAATGCACCCAATGAATAATCTAGTTGTGAAGCAGAGAACATTGGAGAGAGAGTTACAATATTTTCAAGCAATCTGAAGTGTGTTCAAGTATGTCAATAGTTATCACAATGCCAGTTATTCTGGTAGATAGTAGACAATTATAATGTCAGGAATCAGAAGCAAAGGTAATGCAGATAGATAAAACAAAATGGACCACAAGGATCTGCTGTTGTGACACAGCTGCATTCTTTAAAGCAACCGTGAATGATATCCATGACCAACAAACAGAACATGAAGACAAGTGGACTTGATATGCCTTTATGAGTTCTTTTTCCAAATAAACTTGTATCTGACCTATGATGAAGGCATGCTAACCTCATAGTTGACTTATTTTATAATAAATGTGAGCTATGACTAGATATAAAATTGTAACTGGAACTATTCTCAGTAATAAAAGACAGATACTGCTATATAGTGGGCTTAGAGATAAAACTAAACATATGTTAATGGAATGCCTCATATTTGACTAGTTAAGGAGAAGGATTGGCCCAAAGACTCAGTATTATAATCAGAACTGTACGAAGCTGAACTATTTCCGTATGGAAGCTTTTTATCAATGCAATGAAAGAGATTTCAGACAAAATTGTTCATGGTTTTAAGAATCAATCTACATATTTATATTTATCTAACACAACATATTATGTATGAATTTTTAGATAAGTGAACAAGGTATTAGATTTCACTAATCCAAGATGGTCCAAGACATGTAAAAAGATTATGGTTTGATGACTGTTCACACTAATCAAATTGAGAGTGACGCACTATGCTGTGAAATATATGCGGCCGAAATTGGTATGGTGCACAGTGCATCGAAACTTATGTAAAGAGTTAATATAAGTTTCTGACAACATTCATATTCAAACTCTTATATGCATTGACCTGACACCAATTATGTAAACATAAGAAGTACAGTTACACAAGAAAATTTCTTAGTATATCTCTGTAATCATTATATTTATAATATGTTGTGTGTTTCTACCTTTTGTTTCATCTCCACTTGGCTCATGTCTTTAGTTTTATCTCGAACAGTTGATTACACATTTTAACCAGAATATGTGAGAATGCTTAAGTAAATATAGCCACATGTCTGCTCCCCAGTGAAGTAAAACTCTGGTTAGAAGTCCCTGACAACTTTGATCTGGTGAAGGAGTGTTTTGACACCACAAGCAGGTAAATTTTACCAACTTTGAAACAAGATATTGGATTTGCTTAATTCTTGTAGCAGGCGGTAATGATCAAAGTTGTCACTAATAAATTACGAGTTCCTACATTATATGTTTCAAAATCAAGATAATACTTACTAGTGTGGTAATAGATTACCATTTGAAATAGATTACCATTTGAAAGGTTCATGTTTTTGTTTTAACATGTGCAGTAATAAATAGCAAAAGTTGGAGAAAGATTCTGAAATACTAATTTTATGAGTTTAGAATTTACTGTATAATTAGCCTTCAGACATTTATTTTTCTTGCATTTCACAGTGTTGTGGTAAAACTTACATATTTACCATATTTTACATATAAAAGTCATATATGGTCTAAGTCTATGGTTAATATAGAATTGTTACTGATAACCAGATTTGCTCGTTTGAAGAAGTTGCACATTGGCCAGGCTGGTAGAAGTCTTTACATAAGATTTGTGTCTACAACTGGAGATGCTATGGGGATGAACATGTTATCTAAGGTACAAATTTTGATTAACTGAATTGTTAACTAGCATGGTCCATCAATTATCCATTGCCTGTGAACTAAACTGTACATAGGGTAAAGATGTCATAATTTCTATTATCCTCAGGAATATCACACTTTTTAGCTTTGATGATTGGGTTGCCCTGTAGAAAACAAACCTCTATTGAAAGGTCTGAAGGTTGCTGGCTTACAATTTTCATGGGGATTGAAATAATAAATACTGTTTCATTGGAACACTTAACACTATGAAACACATTTTTTAAAAACTATTATGTTCAATGAAACGGTTACTTTCTTTTTACGTTGAAATAGTTTTTTTTTTTTTATTCTGAAATGCAGTCAAAAAGATATGATATACACTCTTCTGAGTACTGACAACATATTTGGAAGAATGAAAATGGTACTGATTTAGCCATGGTTTATGAAGCATTGGGAGCTGCAATAACTCATTGGTTAGTGAACTGGACTATGAAGGACAAGACAAGAGGTTACTCCCAGATGTTGAGTTTTCCTCAACTATTTCTACAACCTGAAATTCTCTTGCAATAATTGCAAAATTTGACATTTACTATTTTCTATTAAATAGATTTCTATCACTAGTACAATATGTTGACCTTTCCATGTCATGATTGTTTGAAACTGTTTCTGTCAGTGGAACCTGAACAATGAGCCATTTCAAATCTAGAGGATAATTCTATTTCCAGTCGACCTGCATTTCAAGTCGACTAATTTGTGTGTTATTCTGTATATTAAAGAAAAAATAGCTGAAAATAGTTAAGAAAACCTGTCCTACTGAGCCAAATATAGATAACAACCAAAATCTTTAACTGGCTTATTATTTTTAATGTATTGTAGATTATGTTGAAAAATATAGCATTATTTCACTTCTGGAATTTGATCGAAAGGTTAATGACAGAATGACAGACTTTTAGAACTAGATTAATCCTGGTAAAATAGTGGGAGATGTGAAGTAGTAAAGTAAAATATTGAGAGTCATTATTAAAAACACACTTCAATAATTGTTTTTTTTTAGTGTCTGTTTATTCTTGTTCTTATCAAGGGGAAACACAATAAGGTTTTTGTTGTTTCAAGTCAGATCTTTTCTATAAGACATTTAACTCCTGAGAACTTTTAATTTATATTTATTGTAAATCTGGCTAGTTAGCTAATATTTGCAAATTGTATGCTGTGCTAATTAATAAGTTAATGATACTATATGTGTGTACAACTTCTGTCATTCACTTTGTTGGCAGGGATCAGAAAAATCCTTGAATATGCTGATTGAAATTTTCCCTGACATGGAAATTATTAGCCTTAGTGGAAATTATTGTACAGACAAGAAACCTGCAGCAATTAATTGGTATGTTGGAAACACACAGTCTGTTGTATTCTCTATTAAGATTGGGTATTGTCTTGTTCTCTTTTATAATGGTATGACTAATTATTGCGTTGTTTTTATATTATTGTCTGTTCTTTCTCTCCGTTCAACAGCTTTGCTAATAATTATCTATATTTTTGTTATAATCAATCAATTTCTCCAATATTCATCTGTTTTTGTTACAAATAATCAGTTTTACCAATATTTATTTAATTTTTTGTTACAATCAGTCGGTTAAAATAAGTAATCAATGCCTTTTTTTTTCCCCCTCTATTTAATAAGCTCATAGAAAAAAGTTAGTGTGCAACATTATATAGGTCACTGTGTTTGATTTCTTTGGCAACAGAGAAATCTCTCATCCTGTTTCTCTAGCACAGAATTCTCAGCAGAATGTTTGTGACGCCTTTTCACCAAACAATGCCTATTGCAAACAGAATTTTGACTCGTCACAAATTACTGTGACTCCCCATTGATGTTAAAGCTATGCTCCTCGCTGTCTGAGCCATGTGATGTGCGCTTGTTTCAAGCAGACTGACAGTACTGATCTAATTGCAGGTTTATGGGGTCACAGATTTGCCACAGAGCCTGTTTCCACACTGTTCTTCATTAAACCATGAATTCTCCTTGCAGTCCTTGTTGCCTGAGTAAACCAACTTGTTATGAAGATGCATAACATGTATGAAATGGTCATATGGAAGTGTGGTAACTTGTGGTCTGCCACTTTCATGGCGATCAGCCATAAATCCAAATTGGTGGTAACAAGCTTAAGTGTGTTAGTGTTCCATTGAAATGTGATACAGATATGGTCATTCCAGCAGCCAACATCTTTACACTTATAGCTCACTGCTGTTGATTCATTCTTAGCATTGTGATAACAGATGTTTCAGTTGGACCCTTAGTATTTTCTATTTCAATTATTACCTTTTCTCACGTATGTGATTAGATCCGCACCAAATACCTTCCATTCATCTGTGATAAATTCTTTCCTAAGCTAATTTTCACATGATTTAGCAATGCATGATGACTGTCTCCCCATGAATATTGTGAGACACTAGTAACTGCACTGGTAAGTGTAAACACCTATGCTGAAATGTGCACCAAATTTTATGTCATGTCATTAAAGAAATTCCACAGTCACCTACCAATATGGTGTTGCACATTTTTTTTTTCAAGAATATATATTTAATCAAAGCACGTTAGCTAATTATCTGTTCACCACAGGGTGGATAACCTAATTTTACTATTATACGTTATTAGTTTAAAGTTATATTCAATCAAATATGCATCTAGCATTATTTATCGGAAATAAAAATTGTGACTGCGTTATTAGTGATGTGCATATGTTATGTTACATTACATTTATAATAGACACCTAAAGGAAATTATTGTATTTGATGATTAATTGCAGGATTGAGGGTCGAGGCAAATCAGTTGTATGTGAAGCCATTGTGAAAGCAAATGTGGTGAAGAATATTCTAAAAACGTCAGTGCCTGCTTTAATTGAGCTCAACATCAGCAAAAATTTAGTGGGCTCTGCTATGGCAGGCAGCATAGGAGGTTTTAATGCACACGCTTCCAATATTGTGACTGCCATTTACATTGCAACTGGACAGGTACACTACTTTTATTATTCATCTACATCATTCATTACTTTGTGTGCCACCCCTCATCAGTGGTTGGCCACCATATAGATTGTCCTTTCCTTTGATGGTACAAGCTGTCATAGGTTTCCCCTGTCTATCTCTTGATATCATTACACATTAGCCCTTGTCTGCCAGCACCTTATTTTCCCATTTCTATACTAATATTTTCACCAGGAATTTGAGTGTAGTCCTGACTATTTAAAGGAACATAAACAGTGAAATAAAACTTAACAGGATTATATTGTTAAAACAAAATTATATTATTAACCACAAGAGGTCAATTTTAAAATGGTGAATATGAATACCATCAATGTGATGTTTATCAACTACAGAATCTCATATCCTTAACAGCTATGTAATTCAAATATATAAATAATTTGTTAAATATTAATTATTTAATTGTTTTAAAGCATTATATTATCATTTCAGACATGTTCTTTTACTATGAAACCATGGGACATTTGAGCTTGTTTAACGCAAACAACACTAGATCTCTATTTTAACATAGCCTACTTAATGCATGCCTTTAAATAGTTAGTGTGTAGGTTGCATATGCTCAAATTCAGTGCAGATGAGAAATAATTCTTTTTTTTATTTATTGAATATGTTTAGATTATAGTGTTATATCTTTTCATTAAGGGGACTAACAATTATAATTTTATTAAGGGGACCCCCCATGTAAGGGTAATAAATTTTAGTATTGTTATAATTTTTAAAAAATATAATATATATTAGCTAAACCAGTCATTGTTAATACATTTTAATGACATAAGAACTATTGCTATGTAATTTAAATGGTAGTTACTAAACAATATTTGTGACTGTCATATAGATTTGCCATTACAAAGTTAGGTCTGTGAGGTAGGTTCATGTGATGAGAAGAGACAACAAGAGAATCTCAAATGCAGGCCCTCAAATGGGAACCAGAGGGTAAAAGTAAAGAGTCCGAACTTGAGAAACATTAAAAAGAACTCTGAGGTGACAGGCAACAATAGCAGCGTCAGTTCCCTCACAGAGATTGAACATCTTGCCCTGAGCAAGGAATATGTGGTGAGATACAGGGCTGGTTGTGTGCAAGTTCTGATGCTTGACAACAAAGATCATTGGACACAAAAAGTCTAGAGTTTCTGCTTGAAAGGACAATAGATTGATCATCATCTAGATTTTCACAATAGTATTGTCATTATTTTCTAAATGGGGACTGCTTGGTCTCAAGACAGGATACTGGTCTCAAGACAAAGAGGTTCTGAGTTCAAATCCAGGCTGCACTAGTTGTGGTTGGGATTTTTAATTTGTGATTTCTCTCTGTGGCAACCACCCCTGGTCTCAGCAGTGAGGCCCAATTTGAAATTCCAGAAAAAATTTGAGTACCTCCAAAGGCAGAGTTATCTGCCTATGTGACAAGGGACCCCTGCTTATATGGCTGCCAGGGAAAAACAGATAACATGCAAAATTCAGTTCCTAGTCTCTAGGAACTTCTCCAGAAGTGAAAGCTGGCGGATGTAAAAACAAAAAGAAAGAAAGAAAGAAACCATTTTCTAAATTAATTGATCCCTCATTTGAAAAATGTAATTAAAGTAGAACAATACATTTGCACATACACCAAAGTAGGATAAAATATATAGATTTAATTTCATTAAGTCTTAATTATCTATACTACCTCATTTTATTTCTCCACATACAATATATAAAGGATCCTGCTCAAAACATAGCTAGCTCCAACTGCATGGTGCTAATGGAAGCTACTGGCCCTCTAAATGATGATCTTCACATCTCCTGCACCATGCCTTCCATTGAAGTTGGCACTGTTGGTGGTGGCACTATTTTGCCTCCCCAGGCTTCTTGTCTAGATGTGAGTCTTTTGTTTTCACTTAGTTAATTTAAATTTAAATACTTAGGGTGAGGGTTTGAAATCTAAAATATCAGCTAGAATAGCACAAATGACAGCAGCCCATGGAGAGTTAAGACCTATTTGGAAAGATAAGAAAATCACTTTTGGCTCTAAAACCATGATGATACAAACCCATGTTATATCATGTAATATAATACATACAATTATATCTAGCAGCTAAATTAGTAGCTAGACGAGACAATAAAAATGTTTAACATTGGGGGCCTGTCTCTACTGATTTAGCTGCTTGATTGAATTTTATGTTTATTTTACATGTTCTCTGCAGTTCTACTCACAGTCCTGCATAGTTTTTAATATTTAATGTTTGTGTTTATCTCCTTGATCAGTTATTCTACATACTTGCAAAATATGGACCTTTACAGCTGAGTCAGAAAAGAAAATACAAGCTAGGGAGATACCATATTCTGAGCATCTCTTACTTAGATCGTATCACAAATGAAAATGTTTGCATATGGATACAAGCAATCAGAGTGACCTTTTGACTATTGTGAAGAAGCACAATTGGTTTGGCCACATATCTTGATCATCTGGCCTAGTAAAATTTATTCTGCTATCAAAGAATAGACAGGCCTGGAGTTTGAAAAGTCCCAAAGAATGACTTAAGATGAGAGAGAAATAGAGAACGATTATTGACAAAATTATTTCAATTGTGCCCCAAGAGGTTATGAGATGAGTGATGATAGTTGATTCATATTTGAGATGTTTTGGAATTATAGAACAGTGCTGAGAATGGATGTAGCAGTTTCTTGTATTGAGTGTATGTGGCAACACTTAAATCAACAGAACATGAAATATCTTATTTTAATTCATTAAATTATATTTTTAAAGATGAATTGTTCATATAAATTGTAACTGCGAGAATGTGTTAGCAATTCATTTCAAATAATGGAAACAGAACTGTCCTTGAGAATGGTCTGATCCTGAATGTGAATGCTATTTTGTGTTTCTTATTTTGGTAAGCTTGAAAACGTGCACAAACATGAATTGTACAAGAATTAGAAACTCATGTGGTCTTTTATTTTTCTTTCAGATGCTTGGAGTGAAAGGCTCCAATAACAAAGTCCCAGGAGACAATGCCAGACTTCTGGCTCGCATCATCTGTGCCACAGTTATGGCAGGAGAGCTATCCCTCATGTCTGCCCTAGCTGCTGGTCATTTAGTGAAATCTCACCTGAAACACAACAGGTACAGACTTTACATATGAACTTATCTGTGACCTTACTCTCATTAACTTTTCTATTTCGTTATAGTGCATTTGGATATAGTTTGTTTTATTTTTGAAAAAGAATCCTGTATTGTATTGGGAATATATTGTTAATTATTGTGCCATATACACTCACACTTTTAACAAAAAGACTTCTCTGTCCTAACCAATAGTATATAAATTTGAAGTCAAATAAGAAACAATGAACCGCTGCTCCACAAACCATATGCAGTGAACATTAATTTCAGAGTTACATTTTAATGGAGAATGATGGAGTGAAGAGAGAAGTATAAATGTGAATTCTGATGTAGTGAGGCCTATCAACTATCTATTGATCACTTGATTATCAAGATTTATATATGTAGCAAGACAGAAAAAGCCACAACTGTTTGTGGCATGCTATTTAGATGGCATGATCTTAGGTCACGATGCAAAAAAAACAATTTTTCGTTCACCAGCTTTCACTTCTTGTGAAGTCCAAAGAGGCTAGGAACTGACTGAATTTGCATGTTAATCCATTTTTCCCTGGCAGCTGTGTGCACAGACAATAACTCCATCTTCAGGGGTACTCATATTTTTTTCCATCGGTGAGTAATTGGCTTTTCAAGCCAGGCCTCACTGCTGAGACCAGGGTTTGTTACAGCACAGAGAAATCACAAATAAAAATCCCAACTGGTGCAGCCAGGATTTGAACTCACAACCTCTCTGTCTCTGGACCTGACATCTTGCCTTGAGACCAATCAGCGCGGTGCCATGCCCTTCTACTCTTTCTGATGATGCAAATGAGGCTCTAGCCTACATTCAGGACTACTGTCTATATGTTCACCTTTGACGTCATGCCTGTATAAAACTAATATAGATGTTTTAAAGCAGACAATAATTATAGAAAATAGCTTGGTCCAACCTACAGTTGTGAAAATTATTTAGATGGCCACTGCCCACTTCGGCAGTTTTCATTAATAGATATGGTTATGATTAGTTGAAGGCCCTGGTATCACTGCAAATGAATTAGAATCCATAATTGCTCAACCACCCATGCCAGTGGAATCATCCAAACTAAAACTCATCTCATTGAAGGATCCAAACAAAGAAAGGCAGCTGCCGTTCCCATCATAGCAGCTGCAGCACACACCAAAAAACATAAGGCCAGGCCGCACCAAAAGTGAATGCAGCTGAACTGTCCCTCTTCATACAATATCATCTTTCATCATAAGCAATAAGAATATCGAAACATGGTCCCGATGAAAAACACAGCTTATAGTGTGCACCAAGCACTAACTCATTAGCTCTGGCAGCAAGCTTAGAATATGAGGAAACTGCAGCTTGTGATCATCAGTCTCTGCAATATTGTTTCTCAAAACCAGCCTCTGTTAGGTAGGAACAAATGTTGGTCAAACAGAAATATTTACTGGCAGATTTAGAATGCAACAAAGATTAACCATTGTATGTGTGCTTCTGTCAAAAATAGTTAATAATATATACTGTCATTAAATGGGAAAATTTAGGCTTAAATAGAGAACAGATGTAATAGGGAAATAACATTAATTATACAATTATCAAAATAAACATTTTATAAAATGCTCTGGCAGCAAGCTTAGGATATGAGGAAACTGCAGCTTGTGATCATCAGTCTCTGCAATATTGTTTCTCAAAACCAGCCTCTGTTAGGTAGGAACAAATGTTGGTCAAACAGAAATATTTACTGGCAGATTTAGAATGCAACAAAGATTAACCATTGTATGTGTGCTTCTGTCGAAAATAGTTAATAATATATACTGTCATTAAATGGGGAAAATGTAGGCTTAAATAGAGAACAGATGTAATAGGGAAATAACATTAATTATCAAAATAAACATTTCAAAAGGCACAAAAAAGAGCGGTGTGCAACATCATCTTTAAACCAACATGCACATCAACAGAAAATTAAAGTACCTCTTTTACCTTGTGGTTTATGGATCATATGGTGCAAGTACCTATATGTTTCAATGAATATAACTTAGCAACGTGATGGCAAAGTGCATAGTTACAGTCTAATGGATAAATGAATATATTCTAATTTCTGTACGTGTATGGGATTCTTTGTTTTTTCAGTTACATTGGAAATTTTTTTTTTCAATCAGAAAACTCATGATTTTCCATATTCTTTCCCTGCCTTGCAGATCTACCCTTAATATGGACCCAACAGCCACCAAGCCGACGGAATTAGCACCTTTGAAGCATTCTGCCACAGTTCCTGGCATGTGTGTTAGCAAAGCCTCATAACCTGACTAGTTTCTTCATATTAAACACCAAAAAATGCAAGACTGTCCTGCATGGTGAGATAAAAAAAAAAAGTCATTGTAAATATGCTATGTTATAAGAGCTTTACTGTCAGAGCAAGGTCTGACCCACAAAATTAATCACCGTAATAGAGAAAATCAATAGGTTCTTATTAGGCAAAGTTCAAACCATCCAGTGATTTGTGAACCCCGCAAATATTTATATAACACCTTATCGGCCACAGTGTAAACTATTGCACATAACAGTGTTATTTTATATTCGTCATTTTCTTTTGACAGTTATGTGCAATGATTACACTGTTGGCTGACACCGCAATTTCCATGAACTTAATTCATACCAAAGGTTAAAAAAAAATTATTTCATGAACATAATTCATTCATACCAGAGGTTTAAAAAAAAAAAACTATTTCATGACCGGCTAGTAACCTCTGTGGTGACTTAGTGGTAAATAAAAAATGTATGATCTTCTTTATGGTTTAGGTAGGCATTGACAATAATAGGAAAACTATATAGAGCATTGTAACAGGAGGCAATCTAACCATTAGAAGTGGACCTGTCAAGCAAGTGTTTCTGCCCTTTCTAGTATGGGTAAACGCTGACAGAACAATAAAGATGTTGGAACAAAATGTCTTCTACTAGTGACTCACGCAAGACATAAACTAAATTTGTATTTTTTTACCACTCCTCCCCTCCTCATCGTCAGCACCATATTGTTTATACCAAACCCTGGTATAATGTGTTGAAGTTTAAATTATGCACAAAACGTTTAATAAGTCATTTGGTTGTCTGACTTCTGAATCAGATTAAGAATATAATAAATATAGTTTACTATTTGTGATTCGTTGTTGTAGAGTTTGATAATGATAAAAAGCAGATTTGTTATCTTCTAATATTACATGATGTCAGGACTGTGATGAGACAACTTGATTTATAGAGCACTTTTTTTAAAAATGGAAGTAAATGCATTTTACATCTGGTCAGCAACAGTCATATTCTTAACTAAATTATTTCACATTTAATTTGCTTATTTTGTTATTTTTTTTTTTTACATTGTTTAACAATTAAACAATCTAGTATGTTATGTTAATTAATTTAATAGATGAACAATCATATAATGTTTTTTACTGAATGTTATCAGTGTGAAAGATTTCATTTATTGCACTTTTGTGTTCACTTGTCAATTAATGTCTCTTGTTTACATTACATACTAACTCCATACTTAAGACTGTTTCAGAATTATTTAATTCATTTTCATTACACCACATATCTTATTAATCAATGTTCTCTCTCGTCTGTAAAGTGAAAAAAAAATGTATTAAATGCTTGATAGTCCAGTATTTTGTTACACAATTGAAATTTAGTGTCTACATATATGTTTTATCACTTTTTTGTGTACAATTTCAAGTTGGTTTAGAAGTAATGCTCACTTTGATGTCAAACCTGCTAACTGAATAAATATTGTGGGTTGTAATACTCAAGGCATTTGTTACCCATTTCATTCTTTTATGAGTTAAGATTTGTGTTTCATTTTAACCTTCTTTTTTGCATTTTACAGTGTTGGTGTTTTTTTTTTTTTTTTTTTTTTTGTTTAGAGTTATTTCTCAATTGTTTAATCAGCAAAGCAAATAAATCTAGGGATAGATAGCAAATATTACTTCATTTAACTTTCAGCTGAACATGTTTTACATTCAGTTTCATCTGGTAAAGATATACATAATCATTTCAAAACTAGTCTGATACACATTTGAATCTAAATCTATAAAGTTATGTTATGCACAGAGTAGTTATGTTTCACTATTACATTTGAGAGAGAAAAGAGAAAATGTATATTCTAAATCAGCAGTAAATAAATAGTTTTACTGAAATGGCTGTGAATGTGAACATTATCTGTAATCTGCCTATTAAAGAAATTGAAAGGAAAAAAGATAGTCAAAATATTTTTAAAAATATAAATCACACCTTTACTTCAAATATTTATTTTTTGTTAGTCATTCGTGTCTTATATTCACTTTTATTACAGTATCTCTTATTATTGACGTATGTATTTTAGGTTTTTTGTCAATTTATAGATTGTATGACATGTAATTTAGTTAAAGGACAAAATAATGTTGCTATTATTAATTTTGTTTTTGTTTCCAACAAAGAGAACATTGCACTAGCACAGTACTCCTTTGAAAATTTTGTTACCTGAGCAACGTTGTCAACTTTTGTGAAACTTATTACTTTAGACATAATTGAGTATGTGTGCTAAACATCATTAGAATAAGTCAAATATTATGTTTATTGTGAAACTCATTTTGAAAGTGTTATTAAGTCAGTTCTGAAACTTAATAGAACTTTTTTTTTAAAAACATTTTGTACGATGCTGTAAAGTATGTTACATATTCATCTTAAAGCAAATACTGGCACAGGCAATACAGAGTTAATGAAGGATGTTTCAGTGAGATCATAATTGTTCATGTCTGTCAGGTTGTAAAATAAATATGGAATTATCCTTATAGAACTGAATATAGTAGACTGAGGAACATCATTTGGCCCATAGATACAACACTATAGACAAACCTATAGTTCACTGCAAGAATTACAAAAGACAGGAAAATTGATACAGGAAATGGCATTGCAGATATAGACAATACAATAACTAATTTTTTTTTAGATAGATCAAATCTCATCACTTTATTTGTAATTAATTACTATCTTGTTTCTATACATGTTTGATGATCCATACATACATATACGTGCTTTGTGTGTGATGTTCATTAGATCAACTCTTGAAAATAATGGCCACATTTTATGATTTTTATAAGATGTTGGTAAGCCAAAAATCAACATGTTTCTAAAGCCAATTGTACTTTGGGTCCACTTATTTTGTCTAGTGCCAAGTTATTCTCCACAGTTAATAGCCCAACATGTATAGAATAGCTCATCAGTTGTACACATTTTCTGTGTAGAATAGCTCATTTATAACTACATCTGCATGATGTGGCACATTGTATGTCAAAGTTATGTTCATTTTAATATTTATTCGCAAAGAATTCTATGTCAAAATTAATTCTAAAAATGGTTCATACTGTTTTCTATTGTTTCCGATTGGGTGTTGATAATTGTGGACTTCTTTCATCTTATTTCCTTCCTCTTTTGCCTTTCAGCATCGGGAAGATATAATTTGCAGTTTTTTGCTCTTTGCTTCTGCTGCTGTTGTTTCCTAGTGTTTCTAATATTGTGTCAATTCATCTTTTTTGTGGTCTGCCCTTGGGTCTGGTGTTCTCCCAATGTTTATTGAAGCTCGTCGTTAATATATTCTGTGATGGACATTATTCCTAGCTTTTTTTCTCGTTCTTCATTTCTGATCTTATCTCTCAGGATATTCCCTGTCATTCATCTAACACATTTAATCTCCGTAGAGGTTTTTTTAAAATTATTGTTCTTGCATCTAGGGTCCAGGACTGGCATTGGTAGCACAACGTTGGATGAAGATTGTATTATAGAGTGTGTCTGTTTTGCCTTGAGTTATTTCCTTGTTGGACAATAGTGGTGATAGATGTCTAATGATTTGACAAGCTTTGTTGCATTTTGAGTATATTTCTGTTGTGAATTGTTGTTTGTCACTAGACTTCCTAGGTATTTAAATTCCTCTACTTGTTTTAGTTCTCTGTCATCCATCATTGTGTTGTTCTGTTTCCTTTTGCGATATTTATGACTTTGTGGACAAGTTGAGAAAATTACATAGATAGTATGTAGTCTTCTTCTTTAGCTTTCACCTGTTAAGTGAGCATGATGCATTATGTCAATATCATTCATGGTAGACCATGATGTCTGTGACTTTCAGACTGACACATCCATCTTCAACGTGAGTAGATTTTTCAGAACAATTTTGTCCGCAGTCATTTTGACATGTTCTAATGACTTTAACTCAAAATTTTCAAAATAAATTGGATGCTTTTGGGAACAAATGCCCCAGGAAATTACTTTGTATACTTGGAATGAATCAAGATTAATGAAATAGAGAGATAACAAAGCATCCAACAATTTCATCTATAATCAAGAGAAGTAGGTGATCATTTGATGAGAAGACATGCCAAGAGAATTCTCAAATGTGAACCAGTTTAAAAGAAAAAAAGGCCAGCCTAGAGAAACCTAGAAAGAACATTATATGTGAGAAACAACAACAACTGGCATCTTCTCCCTCTGTGAGATTGAGCGACTAGCCCAGAACTGAGCCAAGTGGCGAGATAAAATGTGGGTCCGGTGCCAGGTCTGGCACTAGCAAAGATCGTCAGACACAAGAGTCTAGAATTTCTGCCCTGTGTGCCATCTTCGACTTGAAAGGACAATAGACAGACAGATAGCCCTTTAATTGCCAGTGTACTATAAAGTGCACATGGGACCTCTTGTTTTTCACAGTTATCCAAAAGGGCTAGACAGCAGATCCCACTGCCAAGAAACCTGGGAAGGATAAAGCAATAAAGAAACCGTGGATTCAAGGAAAGGATTTCACCATCTGTTGTGGGGTTCAATTCCAGGACCCTTCTTGTCCAAAGGCTAACATCTTACCTCTAGACCACCCAGTTCCCCGGATAGTAGTCCATCTATGGTATTTTTTAGTACAGTTATGTTGAATAAATCTTTTTTAACATAACTTTGACATATGCTGTATAACTGATCAGTTTGTACACAATTTATGTATAATATAGCACATTTATAAATTACACCTGTTTGGTGATGTATCATTTGTACCATTTCCTGTGAAGTACAGTTGTATAATGTAATAAAGCTGATCACCTACACACTTTCTGAACTTTTATAAGTACATGCTCATTTATAAGTACATTTGTAAGATGTGGTATTTCTCATTTATAAGTACATTTGTAAGATGTGGTATTTCTCATTTATAAGTATTCATATGTATGTAGTAAAGTTGAACATGTGTTCTGTGTAGTAGGAGCCTATTTGTTGTATACCCCGTATAGCAGCATCTTTCATATTTTACACACATTCTCTGTACTACAATAGATCATATATTGTACTCAGCTATCTTATATAGCTTACATTATTTGTGCAGATATTTAGTACAACTATTTCAATTCTCTCCTTTAACAAAGCTAATAGATTATATCTAGTCTTTTAATTTTACGTTTACATATATAAACTTTTTTTTTAAGCAGCATTTTTGAGTAGCTTAATTATGTTAGAATGCACATTTGCATTGAACAAACAAATGAAGATATTATTTATCTGACGATCAGGCTAAAACTGTATACAAACAAGAACAAGCTGTTCCTGATTTCTCTGAGCTAATTATGTGCACCGAACAAGAAAGAACTGATATGAAATAGAAGAGAAACTCAATGTTTTATGTGGTGACACGAAGAAGGAAAAACATCCTCAGCAGGAAAGAACACAACGCGTTCAATCAATGCAGAACAGGAACAGTAAAAAAAACACTTCAATATTTGCTGGAATTGACAGAAAAGCAGACATGGTAGTGCACCTACTGCTGTGATGTCAGCCCATACTAGAAACTAAAATGTTCAGCAAGTAAAATTACCACCTGTCTGACTTTTCAGACTAACTTTTGGTTTTTATAGATTCTAAATTTCTTAAAATGTGTGACTTATAT
>JAVIAB010000051.1:13163509-13234301 GCA_032433765.1 Megaustenia siamemsis | reverse complement strand
TGTAACAAGCTGGCAGAATTCATCTATCAAATTGTTGTAACAAGCTGGCAGAATTCATCTATCAAATTGTTGTAACAAGCTGGCAGAATTCATCTATCAAAGTGTTGTAACAGCTGCAGAAACATCTACTAAAGTGCTATATCAGTGGGTACAAACTCAGTCCTACCTTCTATATATTTAATTTCAATCTTACTTTCTATATATTTCAAACGTTCTGTGTGTATTCTTCAAGAACTACTTCACATTTCTGGTGAACGTGTCAGTTATTATAAGTCCATAAGCTCAGTTTGGACAGCACTGAAATTTATTCTGAGTATCACTCTCAAATAGATATTCAACCATCTTCCTTAGCAACTTCCACGCTGAAAGGTAAGCTCAAATGAACTTTTGTTGCAATACGCCCAACATGTGCCCTTGTCTGACAGGAAACAGCAGATGGATGCTGAATTTATGTATTTTCATTTATTCTGTTTCATGATTTGTTCTAGTTTATTGAAAGTATTTTATTGCAACAAGAAATAACAGTGTTTCATAAATTTATGAAACAATTGTACAATCTTCTAATAGCCTTTTTAATCTTACTATTATGTTTATGTCTGTTGTATTTTCTTCGTAAAGACTAAGACTGACAGAGAAACAAGCAATAATATTTTTTTTTAATTATGATTATTTTACATTAAATGGCAGACACCAGACAGCGCTCAAAACTGAGAGAGACCAGTAACTCATAGCTCACTGTTTGCATCAGCATCACTGAACAAAAGCTGACCAAGATACTATTCCACTTCTCAAAGTGGCTCAGGGAAACACTGACTAGCCAATGAAGCAGGATCAAGAGAGAAGGTGACCTGGAAGTCAACGAGGCCATGCTGAAGCCAGATGTGCTAAACTGAAAGGTACAAATATCACAGCTTACTGTAAACCACCTCCTAATTAACCCTGATAAAAGCAGGAAGTGGAGTAATCATCAGAAATGCAAACCAAGTTATTTTTTTTACTATAATCTTGAACAAGTTACCCTGAAAATAAGTGACAGACTAGAATTCAAATTTAAAACAATCAAAGTATAATTCCTTTATAGCAACAGGCAAAATGCATGTAATGGGATGAGAACAATGATAACTCTTTTGGTTTTATACAGGACTAGTATGTAAAAAAGGGTGCTTGAGATGTCATGACACATGGGGAGTATGGTTATGGTGGAGCATAGTGGAGGTTGTTGTGCACATATTTTTCATGGAAGAATCTCTGGTACCCATTTTCATAGATTGGGTATGTCTGAAGACATGTCAGACAGAAAAACAATTTCTCATAGTTGGAAATTGAATCAGGACACCTTGGTCAGTAGATCAGTGCACTAGCCAGTTGATGTGTGCACTAACCAATAGGCCTCCTGACTTCAAGGGATTCAGCAGATGAGATCACTAACTAATTGATGAGTGCACCTGCCAGTTTGCTCTCTGGCTTCAACAGATGAGATCACTAACTAATTGATGAGTGCACCTGCCAGTTTGCCTCCTGGCTTCAAGGGATTCAACAGATGAGTGCACTAGACACTTCACCTCTGTGGCTTCAAGGGATTCAACAGATGAGTGCACTAGACACTTCACCTCTGTGGCTTCAAGGGATTCAACAGATGAGTGCACTAGACACTTCACCTCTGTGGCTTCAAGGAACTCAACAGATGAGTGCACTAGACACACTTCACCTCTGTGGCTTCAAGGGACTCAATAGTTGATGCACTAGATACACTTCACCTCCGTGGCTTCAAGGAACTCAACAGATGAGTGCACTAGACACACTTCACCTCTGTGGCTCAAGGGACTCAACAGATGAGTGCACTAGATACACTTCACCTCTGTGGCTTCAAGGGACTCAACAGATGAGTGCACTAGACACACTTCACCTCTGTGACTTCAAGGGACTCAACAGATGAGTGCACTAGACACACTTCACCTCTGTGGCTTCAAGAACTCAACAGATGAGTGCACTAGATACAACTTCACCTCTGTGGCTTCAAGGGACTCAATAGTTGAGTGCACTAGATACACTTCACCTCTGTGGCTTCAAGGGACTCAACAGAGTGCACTAGACACACTTCACCTCTGTGGCTTCAAGGGACTCAATAGTTGAGTGCACTAGATACACTTCACCTCCGTGGCTTCAAGGAACTCAACAGATGAGTGCACTAGACACACTTCACCTCTGTGGCTTCAAGGGACTCAACAGAGTGCACTAGACACACTTCACCTCTGTGGCTTCAAGGGACTCAACAGATGAGTGCGCTAGACACACTTCACCTCTGTGACTTCAAGGGACTCAACAGATGAGTGCACTAGACACACTTCACCTCTGTGGCTTCAAGGAACTCAACAGATGAGTGCACTAGACACACTTCACCTCTGTGGCTTCAAGGGACTCAACAGAGTGCACTCGACACACTTCACCTCTGTGGCTTCAAGGAACTCAGCAGATGAGTGCACTAGACACACTTCACCTCTGTGGCTTCAAGGAACTCAACAGATGAGTGCACTAGACACACTTCACCTCTGTGGCTTCAAGGAACTCAACAGATGAGTGCACTAGACACACTTCACCTCTGTGGCTTCAAGGAACTCAACAGATGAGTGCACTAGACACACTTCACCTCTGTGGCTTCAAGGAACTCAGCAGATGAGTGCACTAGACACACTTCACCTCTGTGGCTTCAAGGAACTCAACAGATGAGTGCACTAGACACACTTCACCTCTGTGGCTTCAAGGAACTCAACAGATGAGTGCACTAGATACACTTCACCTCCGTGGCTTCAAGGAACTCAACAAATGAGTGCACTAGACACACTTCACCTCTGTGGCTTCAAGGAACTCAACAAATGAGTGCACTAGACACACTTCACCTCTGTGGCTTCAAGGAACTCAACAAATGAGTGCACTAGACACACTTCACCTCTGTGGCTTCAAGGAACTCAACAGATGAGTGCACTAGACACACTTCACCTCTGTGGCTTCAAGGAACTCAACAGATGAGTGCACTAGACACACTTCACCTCTGTGGCTTCAAGGAACTCAACAGATGAGTGCACTAGACACACTTCACCTCTGTGGCTTCAAGGGACTCAACAGATGAGTGCACTAGATACACTTCACCTCTGTGGCTTCAAGGGACTCAACAGATGAGTGCACTAGACACACTTCACTCTGTGGCTTCAAGGAACTCAACAAATGAGTGCACTAGACACACTTCACCTCTGTGGCTTCAAGGAACTCAACAATGAGTGCACTAGACACACTTCACCTCTGTGGCTTCAAGGACTCAACAGATGAGTGCACTAGACACACTTCACCTCTGTGGCTTCAAGGAACTCACAGATGAGTGCACTAGACACACTTCACCTCTGTGGCTTCAAGGAACTCAACAGATGAGTGCACTAGACACACTTCACCTCTGTGGCTTCAAGGAACTCAACACAATGAGTGCACTAGACACACTTCACCTCTGTGGCTTCAAGGAACTCAACAATGAGTGCACTAGATACACTTCACCTCTGTGGCTTCAAGGGACTCAACAAATGAGTGCACTAGACACACTTCACCTCTGTGGCTTCAAGGGACTAGGATTTATGGTCAGACTTTCACCAACATCATAGTCCTGGTGAACAAATAAAATACATCAAAATGTAAATACAGCAAACTGTGCAAACTAATATTGCTGTAATCAAAAACAATTTAAAAAACAGACGGTTAAAAAAATGTATTTCATTTCAAAATACTAGAACTGAGCATCATAAATGAATACATTAAATGAAAAAAGTAGAAAGTGTTAACATGTTTTACCACATCTATCTAGCACATTTGTGAATTTTAAATTGATGAGTGTTGAATTATGTATGATGGACAAACTACTTGATCCTCTTTAATGCACTCAGAAGATAGCAAACAACTGATGATAACCAACAACTAAAAATGACTTCTTTCGCTGCCTGTGCATATATGATCACTGAATGATGAGTCCTGTATGACTGATACGAATGACTTCTATTTCTTAACTCTAATGATGTACAAATATAATTTAAGCGAAGGCAATTTAAAAAAAAAAAAAGAAACAGTTTGAACTCTCCATGAAATAATGAACCAAGTTGGGACAGTACAACTCACAAATACCATACATTTATAGCCTCACATTAGTCTTGAAGTATAATAAAAATGTTTATATTGTCAATATATAAGATGATATCAATCTCTTGTGTGGTTGGAATAATTTGTAATGAAACAAAGTATTGCATACGTCGTGAAAAGTACTCCAGAAAAATGACATTTACAGTAATTAGTAAACAACTTTTATTTGTCACATTAAATCCACATATATATAATATTGTTAATATATTAAATAATACAAAGCATAATTAAATATTCAGTAAACAAAACAAAAACATCACACAAAGAACATTCAGATTACAAATATTGGAGGAACACCAAAAAAACACTATCAAACTTCCAGAACAATTTTGTTTATTTCTTTGGCTCAAAGTCCAAAGATTTTGTAAAAAAAAAATATATATATATATATTATATATCATTACAGCATTTACCCCACATCTGAGGTCAGCTAGGAGGACTAAAGGGCTGAATAAAGAAAATCACAAGCCCACTGCAGTTGACATGGAGGCGTACTGACCAAAACTTTTTATTAAAATTCAAATGCACGTCCACCTGATTTGGAGAATAATGCAAGTTTGTTTATTCATTAGGCCAATGGCTTATTCTCTGTTCAAGGGGTTGAATTCATTTACTGACGGAGAATATTTTCAGCAAAAAATGTAACAGTCAGAACACACAGAACATTCATAAGCAAATGTTAATGAAGTCTTATAGACTCAGATTTTGTGCATCCATCACTTGCTGAAATCACTAATCTCTTGGGCATGTGAGGAAATAACACAAGTTTGAACTCATAAAATACACTCCTAATTATGGCATGAATAATGCAGCAAGTAAGGCAAGCTGTGTTCACTAGAAGAAAGTACAAATGTTACTTTTTAAAATGTCAGTCGTTTGGATACAGTGTGGAATAGCAGATGAACAATTTGCAAATAGGTGGCTAAAGTTGACTGTAGCAGAAGACACTGTTTTGTTTATGCTGCACTTTCTTTGCTTTCCTTGCTCTTCTTCTTGGAGAACGAGGGGATGTGGAACTTCTTCTTCTTCTTCTTCTCCTTTGTTGGGGAGAGATGTTCCTTGGTGGGAGAACCCTGAAGTAAACAAACACTTCAATAAAATATTTGATTTGTATTCACATTTGCTTATTTTAATCACAAACTAGCATTTTAGTTGTAATGCCAACAATGTTGCTATATTTATGAATGGAGATGTCCTGAAGAAACTTCATTCAACTCATTCTTGATATTGATATTTTGTTGGAGTGGTTTAACTTTGCGACACTAGACAATAATTTTAACATCCTACCTTCATTTACTTGAACACTATTGATATCGGCCATCATGGAATTGTTTGATGCCAATTATTTACAAGTTACAACTCATTAATATGGTCTGCTCGGCCAAGTCAACAGTGGGTTTCATTTTAGGGATTTTGCACCATCGTTTCATGCATTGCTGGCTGCATTCACTAGAGTAATCAAAAATTTATGGGCGCATCCATTGCTGTGTGTGCTACGTCATCATACTGGCTGATCGTATATCCCTAAACCGGCCATACACTAATACTGAAAGGCGAAATGACAGAGTTTTGTACATGACTTTGTAGCCCCTATTTGACTCCCTAAGTTTCATGTTATTCAGAAGGGATGTTGTCTAGATTCAAGAGGGCTACTGTGAGATCGAGGGTAGACGTGTAACTGGTTTATCATTTCACAAGACATTGCAAGGAGATCTTACGGTCTGTTATTCAATGTGCGACGGGGTAATCCGCACGACTAACTGTGTTTCATATGTTCGCATTTGAAGTAAAAAATGATGTCCTAATATCATTAAGAAAAAATACATAAAAAAAAATATGATGATCATCACTTTCAGGAGGACGTGAATTTCTGCTCAATATGGTGGATAGGCAGCAGGAACTGTTAGGGCTGTCTGAAAAGTGTTCCTTGTTGCAGTTTCCTCATATTACAAGTCTAGCTTGTTGCAGGAGCTACTGAATTAAGTGCTCTGTGCACACCGTGAGCTGTGCGCTTCATCCGTTTTGATCGTTTTTTGATATTCCGATTGCTTATGATGAATGAAGATATGATATGACAGGGAACAGATGGCTGTGTCCACTTTTTGTGTGTTTTGCCTTATGTCTTTTTGGCATGTGCTGAGACTGCTATGATGTGGTCTACAGCTATCTTTATTTGTTTGGAAGATGCGATAGTAATTCGGATGATTCCACTGGCACGGGCGGTTGAGCAATTATGGATTTTAATTTGTTTGCGGTGATGCCAGAGCCTTCCATAACCAGAACTATTGATATTCAATAATGTTCTTCAATAATGTTTATGAAAGAAATGTTTTAAAATTTGAGAAATTTAACCTTTTTTTGTGTCAAATAATCATAATTTAACCACAAATGTTTGTAAAATATGTAAATTATAGCATCTCTCGTGATCATTTTAATGCAGCATAGCAGGATTATTCTCCAGTTGTTATTTTGAGCTGAGAAAAGTAACGAGACTACTAAAATATCATCAGCAAACAACAGTGATATTTACAGACATCAGTAAAATTTATGTAAAGGTATACAGTTATGAAGATGATCTTCTTTTTCTTCTTTCCTTCCTCATTTGCCTTTCAGCGTCGAGGAGAGATATAATTTGCGGTCTTTTACTCTTCTGTTGCTGTTATGTTTCCTAGTGCTTCTAAGAGTCCATCAATCCATCTTTTTCATGGTCTCTACTCAGGGTCTGGTGTTCTCACAACATTTATCGAGGGCTTGTTGTGTTTTGATCACTCTGCCTTGTCACATGATCAAACCATTTTTATCTGTTGTTTCTTTATATATTCTATGGCGGGGGCTATTCCTAGCTTTTTTCTGTTCTTTATTTCTGATCTTGTCTCTCATGCTGTTTCCTGTCATTCGTCTGATACATTTAATCTTAGTAGAGGTTATTTTTCTTATTGTTCTTGCATCCAGGGTCCAGAACTGGCATTGGTAGCACGTTTTACCTCTAGAGTTATTTCCTTGTTGGACAATACTGTCCAATGATTTGACAAGCTTTGTTGCATCTTGAGTCTATCTCTGCTGTTTGTGAATTGTCGTTTGTCACTAACTTCCTAGGTGTTTGAATTCCTCTACTTGTTTTAGTTGTCTGCCTTCTATAGTTACGTTGATGTTATGTTTCTCTTTTGTGACATTCATGACTTCTGCTTTGTTGATTTCCATGTTGTATTTTGTGCCTCCACAGGTGAGCTTATCTAAATGTAGATCTTGTAGGTCTTCTACTTTTTCATGTATTAGTGCCTGATCATCTGCAAATAGAGGCTTGTTGATCTCCTCTGTCTCTGATGGGTTGGCTAACTTGCATATATAGTCCATGCATGTAATAAACAGTCGTGGGGATAGTATGCACACCTGTCTTACACCTGATCTAACTTTGAAGTAGTCTGTGTAGCCTGCTGCTGTTCTGACTGTGCTGTTGCTGTTGATGTAGAGACTTTTAATTAGGTTGGTTAGATGTTGGCTTACTCTGTATGTTGTTAGTATCTCTCACAGTTGTTCTCTATTTACTCTGTCAAATGTTTTTTCCTAGCCAATGAAAGCTATGTACAAATTTTGATTGTGTTCTGTTGTTTTTTTCTGCAACTTGTTTTAAGGTGAATAGAGCGTCAGTACATTCTCTATTTTTTCAGAACCCCATTTGAGAATCGCTTAACTGTAGTTCCATTATTGGTCTAAGCCTTTTTTTCACAATTTTGGCTTATAACTTTCCTACATGGCTGAAAAGAGATATACCTCTATATTGATTGCACTTTCTTTTGCTATCTTTCTTTTTCCATGTTGGTACGATGACCGCCTGTAGACAGTCTTCTGAGGCTTTTTGCTGGTGCCATGCTGTATTGAATATTCTGTGCAGCCAGGTCACTCCTATTTCTCTTGCTGCTGCCATATATTCTACTGCTATGTTATCTATCCCCGGTGCTTTATTGAGGATAATCTAGTGAAAATGTTGTTTTAAACTTCAGACTTTACTCAACTCATGACAGTTTCATAGAAGAATATACTGATACAGGGATTCTCAAGATGATTAAATGGAACATTTAGTTTGTTCAATTTACTTTCAATATTAGGAGTTTTCATTTATTCATTGTGTGCTGTCTCCGCATTGAAGGTTGGCTACTATGGAACCCCATTCAGCTCTGTCTCTTGCTTTGAAGGTGCAGGTTGTCATAAGCTGATTTATCAACCTTTTGATCTATCCATGTTAGTCTTGGTCTGCCTCTGCCTCTTTTACCTTGTCTTTTCCCTTCTAAGATTACTTTTAGTAGGCTGCTGTGTCTTTTAACATGCCCCAGAAATCTCATTTGTTTGTTTGAATTGTATTTAGTAGTTTCTCTTTTAATTTTTAGTTGTTTTAAAACTTCATCATTTGTTTTTTTCTTTCCATCCAATTCTATAAATCCACATTTCAAAGGCTTCAATTTTCTGTTCTGTTTTCTTGTCTAACATTTATGTTTCTGCAACATACAGGAATGTTGAGAAGATATATTTATATATATCACATTTTGTTATTGTTGGTTTTAGCCTTGTGTTATTTGTTTTGATGTTTGTATATTTTACATGGCATTAAAATTACTTTTTGCCATTCCTCTTCTTTTGTTTATTTCAGTTTTACATTTTCCATCACTGGTTATAGTATACAAGATAGTTGTAGCTCTGAACTGTCTCAAGGTCTATTCCTTCAACTTTTACATCCATTTGTAAGTTTTCAGCATTACCTTTGTTTATGATCATAGTTTGTATTTTATAACTTCATATCTAGTCCATATTTCTTGCTTGTCATGTTTATTTCATTAATTATTGTTGTAGATCTTTAGGATTTTCTGCTAGCAATATAGTATTATCATCACATCTTAGGTTATTGATTATCTTTCCATTAATGTTTAGGCCTGGCATCTCAGCAATGTTTTTAAAGATTTGCTCAGTGTATAGATGGAGATTGAACAAGCTTGGTGATAGGATGCACCCCTGTCTTACTCCACTTTTTATATCAATGGATATAGAGTTCTCTTTGTTATATTTTATTATTGCTGTTTGCTCACAGTATAAATTACATATTAGTTGTACGTCTGTGTCATCTAGATGTTTATCTTTTTTGGCAGATCTTGCTAATCTTAGCCATCCATTGTAGCATGTACTAAGAGAATTTAATCTAAACTTGGAATATTTAGCTCAAACGTATTATCAACCCTTACCTATGCATGTGAAAGCTGGAAAACTACAAGAGATTGAGAAAAACTTAGCACTTTTGATGACAAATGCCTAAGAAAGACACTCTGTGGACAATGGAATGAATTTAAGACTAACATAGAGATAAGAAGAATGGCCATGCAACCAACAATCTCATCTACAATAAGGAAAGCAAGATGGACATATGTCAGGCATGTTTTGAGAAGAGACAACAAGAGAAATTCAAAACTGGCTCTAATGAGGGAAACATTGGGATACAGAAAAAGAGGAAGACCTAAGAAGATAATGAAAATGACACTGAGAAGAGAAGCATGGTTAACAGGCATAGATTAATTAATTTAATAACATGGAACATCCTGTACAAAATAGAGATCATCATCATGATCAGCATTGAGTGCCATCTCTGCATCAATGTTTGGCTACTGTGGTGCACCATTTTGCTCAGTCTCTTGCTCTGATAGTGCAGGTTGTCATAGGCTGACTTGAAATAGAAATGGATGGTGAAAAGCAGCACGAGCCCTATGCAACATCTAGTGGCACTAGAATGATCTAGACTAAAAGAATTTATGCCATGTTCAATGTTGAAGATAGTAAATGTCCGTGGAAGTGGACAGTTAAGACCCTTACCTCCTTGCTGCTCCTCTCCTCAAGAGTTTCCCCACCACTGGCACTGTCTGTTGATCTGATGGTGTCTGACTTGAGCGCAGCTGTAGGCTTGTCCCAGTCAGCTGTTGCTCTAAAACACAAACAACTCTTTCTTTAGTCAAAGAGCAAATAGGAAATTAAACGTGCATGGTTTAATCATCATCACAGTAAGTAATTCATTGATCATAAACTTAATGCAGTCTCAGAAGAATGAAGGAAAGAAAACATTTACATATCTCTACCATGGTAGGCATTTATATCATGATACAATTTCTGTATCTATTCATGTCCATTTTTTTTTTTTTTTTAACAAAACTGAATTTTTTAAACTCAAAAGCACCAACATTATTTGCATATTTCAACTGTATACACAATCAAATAACACCAGGGCCAAAACTAAGAATAGCAAAATGTTATATCTTCTCAACATTCCTGTATGGTGCAGAAACATGAATATTAGACAAGAAAACAGAACAGAAAATTGAAGGCTTTGAAATGTGGTTTTATAGAAGAATTGGATGGAAAGAAAAGAAAACAAACAATGAAGTTTAAAACAACTAAAAATGAAAAAAGAACTCTAAACCAAATCAAATAAGACAAATGAGATATTTAGGGCATGTTAAAAGACACAACAGCCTACTAAAAGTAATCCTGGATGGGAAAATACAAGGTAAAAGATACAGACCAATATTAACATGGATGAGTAACATCAAAAGATGGACATGTCAGCCTACACCATCAAAGCAAGAGACAGAGCAGAATGGCACTCCATGATAGCCAACCTTCGATGCAGAGATGGCACCCGATGATGACACAGAAGCACAAAATTGCTTTTCCGATATGAAAACGTAAAATAATTTATCATGTAGCTATTAATCAATACCCCACTGCCTTATGGGTGAGACTTTTTAGTCAAAGGCTAGCGGAGCCAACCGGAAACAAACCGACGGAAGGCAACAGAAAACCACCATCGTAACTTCTTTGTACAATCATGAATCGCCACAACAATTATGGATGCGAATCATGGACAATAGGACAGGACAACAGACAAGAAAATCACTGGAGTCTGTAGAAATGTGGTTTTACAGAAGAATGTTGAGAGTACCATGGACAGCTAAGAAGAGTAATGAAGATGTTCTGAGAGAGGTCAAAGCAAAAAGAGAGTTAATTTCCAATATTAGGAAGAAACAATCATAATTTTTTGACCATATAATGAGAAGAGAACAACTGGAATATATTGTAACAACTGGAAAATTGAGTGACAAAGAGATAGAGGGAAGCAAAGAGAAAAAAATAACAGACAGCTTAAGAGAATGGCTTGGCAGAAGGTCAACAACAGAAATGATAAATAGTTGCCGATATCGAAAGTTGTGGAGAGACTGATCACCTATGTCAGTAGGCCCGGTACTTGATGATGATGATGATTAATCAATAATTTGGAAAGAAACTAATACTTACAGCACAGACTCTGACAACTTTTGAATATTAGAAGCCAGATAAAATTACCAATGAAAACCTTTAGGAAAAAAAAAACTGTCAAGATACCATTAAAAATGGAGATCAAGAAAAGGAAGGGATGAAATGGCCACATATTGTGAAGACCACAAAGTAATATTGCAAGACAGTCATTGAACTGAGATCCACAAGGAACTAGGAAAGTTGGAAAGCTAAAGCAGACCTGAAAAGAACTGTTGGACAGAAACAAATGGTTGTAGGATGGATGTGGGCTCAGTTGGAGGAAGAAGACTCACGATTAATTGTGTGTACTAACAAAATATTTAACAATGAACACAAGTTAATTTAGTAAAGAAAACAAAAGTTGTGGTTTAAAAAAATTGTTGCTTCTACTTGAGAAGTTGTCATGGAGGAAATCAGTATCAAAGTAGTTTAATTACGTCAGCAGGCATGGTACTTGACGATGATGATGAAGATACCAAAGAATACATCAAATATATCACTCAAAGGGTCATATGTTATAACTTGCAAAGATTTTCTTTGTAATAAATCAGAACAACCTTGACTTAAAGCATTCTAGCACTGAGGATTAAACATTGAGACAAATAAATGTTCTTACTCTAAGAATGTATGCCTCTTATTGAGACATATGTTCTTTAAATCTTTTGAGACAATATGTGTTCTTTAAATCTTGAGACATATATGTGTTCTTTAAATCTTATTGAGACAAATATATGTTCTGTAAATCTTATTGAGACATATATGTGTTCTTTAAATCTTATTGAGACTATATGTTCTTAAATCTTATTGAGACATATATCATCATCATCATCATGTGCCTTACCGGTTGGCGTAGGTGATCATGTCCCTCCACGATCTTCTATCTACAGTGCATCGTATCAGTTCTGTTGTTGACTGTTTTCCATGCATGACACCAAGCTATCCAGTATTTTCTCTCTTGTCATCCGCGATCTCTCTTTCCTTTTATTTTGCCAGTTGTAACCAAGTATTCCAACTTTCCTCTTTCTCATGGTGTGCCCGAAAAATGTTGATTGCTTCTTTCTGATGTTTTTTAAGAGCTCCCTTTTTGTATTGGCCTCTTTGAGAACTTCCTCATTGGTCTTTTTAGCTGTCCAGGGAACTTCAACATTCTTCTGAGAAATCCCATCTCTGTGGCCTCTAATCATCTTTTCATTTGTTTGCCTACTGTCCATGATTAGCTTCCATAGGTCAGAATTGGTTCTATATAGCACCAATGAACTCTCTTTCTCATTTTTATTGACATAGGTTTGTTGCATAAGATATTTTTTATATATATGTAAGACATATGTTCATATATATATACATGTGTTCTTTAAATTTTATTGAGACAAATATGTGTTCTTTAAATCTTATTGAGACAAATATGTGTTCTTTAAATCTTATTGAGACAAATATATATTTAGTAAATCTTACTGATACAGACAGGCTCTTTCCATGAGAAATACATAGATCATTCAGAAATAAACATTTTTAATTTCAGATAAACACACCACAGCTAGAGCCATTGCACTTTGTCTGTATTCCCACCTCTTAGTTCTCTTGGGAGCTTTTGGGCAAGAACAATTGTCCATGATCTCCCACCAAGCTTAACCACTATCTGCCAATAACAGAATTATTGGAATGGTTTCCTTGTTGGAGTCTTTGATATCATCTCCATATAAATGTTCTCCTTTTCTACCTCTTCAATATTCCCTCTGAGATGTCAGTTGTTGAATTTTTGTGGGGAGCCTGCACCAATGTTATTTATGTTGGAGCCTCAGTGGTTTAGTGGTCAGTGTGTTTGCTGCCTGATCAGAAGTGTCAGAGTTTGATCCCCGGAAGTAGTATTTTTTTTTTCCGGACCAACAAGGCTTCGGGGTTCACCCAGCCTCTAGAATGGGTACCAGAGATTTTTCTGGAAAGTAAAGGTGGCCTGACGTGATGCGGACAACATCACACAAAAATGTGCAGTGGTCATAGAAAAACCAAGGTCACTAACACCATATTCCCTATATGTCTAGCCAGGTGTGGAGGGAACCTTTTTATGTTATTAGTGATGATTTTATAAACTTTCTTATTTGTGACATCATATCAGATGTTGAGGATCTAAGCAACACATCATAAAGAAATAAATAATCAACATTCTACATTGGCACAACAAGCATTTCCCATCCAGAAAATAACAGTCACAGGCCAGAGAGCACAGACAAGATATTTCCTATCTTATTAAACTGAAGAGTTAACTTACTCAGATGACTCTGACTAGACTGCCTGTCAGATTCTGACCGTTTCACAGTAACTGCAGTAAACTGGCATCTGCCAACACATGCAAGTGCAACATCAATGCAAATAACATAAACTAAAGCTCAAACTCAAGCACAACATCAAATTTTCATGTCCAGGTTTGTTGCTAATCAAAATTCAAGTTAATACAAATAACGTTACAAACATTAGATAGTGCTGAAACTCAACACTTAATAGCTCCAACATTAGTGGCATTTGTTATCTGCTTTCTTTAATCTTACTCTTTATAAAATCTTATTGGTTCAAATACCAATTTATTATACTTATGTTAATCTGTTAAACTACACAGCACTTTACATATATATCTTTCACCATAAGTATTAATTATTGCCATAGATCATTATTATCATCTTGTTACACATATCTTATTTCTTATTTAACAAAATAAATGTATTATATATTAATTATGTTTTTGTTGTCATCCGTATTTAAGCTTTTACAAGCCCTGCCCATTCCTGTCCTATTCTCTGAAACGTCAGTTTTGTTGTCTGTTGTTAAGCTGCTAAACCTTTGATATATGAAAGCATTACCTTTTTATATACATGTGTATGTAAACATAAAGATGCATGTTCAACTTTAGAAATTACCCATTACTTTGCAGGATTGTAATGATAATTATATTAATTTATTTATGGTATACAAATTATATGGTCAGGTCATTAAGCTGCAAAGTGTTAAAACAATAAACAATATGGTAAAATGTTGCAAACTGTTTATATTAATTATAATAGCACTGCCATTAGAATAAATACATATATTGTTTCAAAATAAACATATATACAAGAACATATTAACTTCAAACAAACAATTCTACCTTTTCTTTTAGCCAGTCTATTTTATGTTTAATAGTATACTGAGATGATTTTAACCACATTAGTAACCCGAATGAAATAATTCATTCTTGAAATAATTGCTCTTTTTAGATATAGTTTAGAATTTTCATTATTTCTTACATATCCATGTTACTTCTTGGTTATGTTTTCACAGAAAATCATGCAAAGTTGAAAGAAATGTATATATGGGATGTGTAGATGAGTGATGTTAGCCTTGTTTGTTTGCATTGGCCAGCTTTTATATCTCTACCAAAGTCCAGAGGACTGAATTTTGCGTGAATATCACTTTTCCACACTGGCAGCCATGTTTCACACCACCCAGGCAGATATTCCTCAACTACAGAGCTACTCAAATAATTATTATCGCTGACAGCTTTAACGTTTTGGGTAGTTTTTTTCCTATTAATTTTGCCTGGGCAGTGCCCATTTTTGGCCTACACTTCTCGATTCCAAATGCCAAGGGTTTTTTAACATGTGCATTGTGCACACGGGACCTACATTTTGCACCTTATCCAAGAGAGCTAGACATCAGATCCACAGACCAGAAGAGTTCGAGTCATGAAGAAACCACAGATTCAATTTTGTTTTTTTTTTAAATCCTACCACCTGGAACATTCTTGACCAGAGACTGACATCTTACCTCAAGATCAGACCACCCCCCCCCCCCCCCCCGTAATTTTGATTCATTCTTTCCTCCTCCATTTTTTACCCAACCTTGATTTATCTTATAACACATACATTACTATTATTTCCCTAACTTTATTATTACTTCATATTTTATTTAAAACTTTGCCATCTATTCCATAATGCACTTTTATCTATTTTTAATGCCAAACAACTTTAAACAAAATGTAATGACACTTCCAAGAATAAAAAATAAATTTGAAGGAAATACTCAATTCAAATGAATATCAAATGATAAATTGTGATAAAAGTAACCATGAACAATTTCACAACTGGAAATGTTGCAATTGACCTGAATCATCACAGCTCTGGTAATCAGATTCAGAATTTTTCTCCAAGTCACTTTGGTCAGGAGATCTGACTAGCAATTAATAATATATAATACAATATGTGGTTGTTACTAATTTCAAAGAAATGTTTGTTAACAAAGCAAGCCCAGTAAAGCTATAACTGTAGAAAGTGCAAGAAAAGTGTACTTTATAAGCATCAGTAATATAGTGAACAGGTCTACAATTACCCTACAATTAACTCAAGTTATGGTATACGGTATTTTGGATTTTAAAAAATAAAAACATGTTTATGTTTTTATATGAGCTCACATACAATGAAGCATACTGTTTAAAAGTGTCAATGTGTTGAGGATGAATTTCTACAAATAAAAATAGCAAAAAAATATTTTTTAAAAAGAGAAAATAAAACAAACACACATCTCACAATGACGGCGCCACTAATAAATTATACAGGTAGCTCTAACATTAAATATAAGTTAGTGTGAACAAAAACTAGCACTAGTCAGGAAGACAATCACATTTCTTTTTCATTAACCGGTTTCTTGCTACGCTTTCACCTACAGTTACTTGTATCTAAGTCTAAATAATAGTTTCATATGTTATTTGCTCAATCAAAGGAAATCTGTATTTTCAATCTTCATTAGCATTCTTATACCCTTATACAATCATTGCTTCTCTTCTGTTCCAAATCCCAAATATTTAAACCCCGCACCCCCCCTTTTTCCCCACCCCATTTAATGCAACTTCCTAAAGGCCAAAACACACAGTTAGTTCTTTCAATAACAATGTGAGAAACAAGACCCAACTACAAAAAAAAGATGGATTGATAATATTAGAAACACTAGGCAACAGGAGAAGCCAGCAGAAGAGTAACTAACCACAAACTATATCTCACCTAAACGCTGAAGGCCATTGAGGAAAGAAAGAAGATGCAACTTCTACTTATATGTAACACACATTGTGTATTACATATAGTATTATGTTATTATTTCATTAAGTTCTGTCAGCTATGTAAGTATTCACTTTTTTTCAGTACAGTTGTAAACAAGTAATGGTGCTAGATATGAAATAATTATCTCTATCTTTCTAAACACTAAAGTAACAGCAGCATAATTTTGTAGCAAGGAAGAAAGTCAATTCATTCAAAACAAAATGCTACAGAAAAATCCCTAAGATACCTGGACAATGAAAAAGAGCAATGAAGTCATATTAAAAGATTTAAATATTAAAAAGAACTGGCTTAAAAACACCATTCGACAGAGAAAATTAAAATATGATGGCCACGTCAAAAGACACAGCGGCTGGAAAGAACAATAAAGGATGGCATGGTTCCTTGATGATGCATAAGGGGTAGACCAAGAAGAAGGTGGTTTCAAGACATCATAGAGACCTTGAACTGAAGAAGTGGGAGATCTGGCTAGAGAGAGATTCAGACAGGCTGTGGTGAATGCAACATTCAGCAAAGGACATGTGACTTGATGATTTTACAAGTTTCATTTTCTTGAAGCGTAGACATAAATAAAAGAGCAAACTTGACTTCACTGAGTTAAAATAATCTTTTGGGAGTTGCTTTCTATCAACTGTTTTTTTTTTAAACAAACAGTTGTAGCTTTCATTAAAGCAAAAAAAAAAAAACATACTTTATGAGTTTTGAAAACATGAACAAAAAAACTATAAAAATTACTGTTTAGGATTCTGAAGGGAGCACAAAATGGGGAAGAGAACATGCAGCTGAATAATGATACAGGTTAGCATCTTAGTGGATGTTATGTGATGAAACGATACATTAGAAGCCAATACAGCACTAGATGATGTATTTGTACTTTATTGCTTTAGGCAACAGTCCAATAAATACTATGCTATTAATAATAAATAAAAAATTATTGTGTTTAAAATACAGGTATAGTTTTTATATCCTTTTGAACATGACAAGCTAAAATGTTGGAGCCCTGTTAGTCTATTTTACATTATTTATTAGCCTTGTGTAATTGCTACAGACTATACTGTAAACTTGAAACTGTTTGTAAAACTAACTTAACAGGTTTGTGAGGTGCTTATTATTGCAGGACTGCACTCCAGTTATTTTGATATGCAAATGCTTATACCATATTTTCTGCCCTGAAAGTGGAATCTGGTGAAGGGGTAAAGACATTATTAAAACAAAATTAGTTTAATTGCAATCACTCGAAAACTTATATTAATAAATATTTTTCTTTATCAGCCAGTAAATAATAGGTAGGCAAGCCCTTTTTTGGAAACCCCAGGGACGAGACAAGAGGAAGGCCAAAATATTATTGGAGAAGACGAGACGAAAAAGATAATGAAGACATGGAGCGATCTTAAAAGAAAGGCAAGAAAACAGAATGGGCTTGGAAATGTTTGTTGAAGACCTATGCTCCATAGGGAGTTGATAAAAATGAAGAATAAAAAGATACAGAGAAAGAAAACTATCATTATACCCCATAACTGTCTTTTGATTTGAATTATTTAAATTCGTTTTGTTTAACATCTATTTCAAATTGATTCAACATAGATATAGATAAACATATATGCAACCATAGTTGTAGTTTATGTGCTGAAGTTGCATGTGTTGGGAAGAAAGACACAGATACCACAACTTGCTTGCCACAACACAACTATGCCTATTTCATTATCTTGATCCTCCCCACACCGTTAGATGTCACATAAGGCTTGCAGTATTTTTTGCCACCCATTTCTATACTGGGTGAGATGTTCAATCTTATGTAATGAATCTATGTCTGCCATCTTTGCTTCTCTTATATCTGTTCTTTTCAGGGTCTCTCAGGTTTTCCTCTTTTTCCTCTGTACCCTGATGTTTCCCATAGAAGAACATGTTTTGGAATTCTCTTGTTGTCTCTTCTCAGTACATGACTGACATAGGTCCATCTTTTCTTCCTAATTGTAGACGAGATCTTTGGTTGCATGACCATTTCTCTTATTTCAATATTAGTCTTGAATTCATTCCATAGTACACAGAGTATTCTTCTTAGGCATTTGTCTTCAAAAGCATTAAAATGTATCCTTAACTTTGTCTTCAGTTTTATTAGCTGGCACATAGCATTGAATAATTGTTAATCTTCATTACTTGCATCTATAATGTACTCTTATTTATCTATGGTTCACTGGCACCCATTCGGTAAGACTGTTAGCAAAACGACCACTATAATTCCTACTCCTCCATAATGTTTATTATCTGTACCTGAATAAATAATTGTTTTGTTGTTGATGGATTTTTTTCTTATTCCTAACAATCTAGTTTCACCAATTCCTAATATATCAAGGTATAGTTCATATTTAATGCTGTAAAAGTGAAGAACAGTAAGAAATAACAATTGGATGAGTACATGCGAGAGTACAGGGAAATGAAAGAGTGGACAGGTTGGCTAGCTGCGCTATTTGTAAGGATGGTCAACCAATGGATTGGGCAGACATCATCAATGCCCTCCGGGAAGTGGAAGGACACAGGACTTCGACAACCATGAGTCCACGTTACTCCTTCGGATGAAAGAGATGGGAATTAAAATGGGCACAGCCAGAAACGAGAAACTTAGTGGGCGTGTAAGACTAATTAACCAACACAGAACTGGAGTCGTCAGTCGCTGGACACTTTGAGACTGCTGAGGAGGGGATCTGAGCACCTATGGACATGTTCAGAGTGCAATGATGATGACCCACTAATAACTTAATAACTCAATTGGATGAATACAGAAGATAAACCAAATGATTATTCCTCATCTGTACACAGACACAATAATCTATTTGTGCTGAAAAGTAACACTGTTTTTTTAAAACTTGTATTCATTTTAAAAAAGAGGAACAAAATAATGGAAGACTCAATATTAGCTGAAAGTTAAACATGTAGGATAATGCTTAAACAATAATCTCAGAACAGTGACACTAGTTGTCTGTAGCATTCTGTTGTGGCTGCCTTACTCACTTTTTTTTTCTTCAAATATGTTCAATTTTATATTTTCTGGTTTGTAACATTATGTCAGTAGTCATTAAATTTTAACTGATAACTTTCTGCTGTTATAGCCTGATGATTATTTTCATACAAAATGTATGAAAACTGATATCAAAATCTGACAATTATTTTTATAAACAGATTTCTGACATAAACTCTATCATATAAGGCAGAAAATATGGCGTACCAACCCATAAATGCATTCTCATGCACACATATAAATATATATAATTCATGAACATAGTCATCTGCAAAATCATGCCAGAACTGTATCTATAACAATGAAGTGTTTTATATGCATTAAAACACTGCTGTTATTCTCAATGAGCTAAACCTATGGTACACCCTGCTGGAGCTTGTAAGGAATATGTAAGAGGTTAAAAGTTGAACCCTGTGTTAAAATCACAAAACCTAAAGTAATGACAAAATCCAAGTATGAATGGTTAGAGCATCTATAAATCCTGCAGCGCGCACTCTACACCTTGTGATGTAAGCATGCATTAAAAAAAATTAATAAACAAATATGTTACCAGAAGAGCGCAAGGAGTAATCAAAGCCAGAGAAGGATCGCTGTCTTGTGGGGCGAAGTGAACCAAATGAGGTGTTCCCCAGAGAGGTATGTGATCGGTTGTACTGCCGGGGTTGATACATACGGGATGTTATATCACTTGGTGGCTGTCGAACTTTAGCTCTTGTTCGTCTAGCCACACTAGACGCAACGGTGCTGTTATAAATCTCACCAACAGAACGAGTTCTAACAGGTCGAGCAACACTCTTAGTGTATGTCATTTCACCAACTGACAATGACCGTTTCCTTTTATCAGCTTTGACACGCCATGGTTCATGGATGAGAGGATTAGAAACAGAAGATGCTGATCTGGGTCTGATGCTGGGTGATTCAGTCCCAACCAATGTCTCTGAGATATGTCTCTGCAGTGGACGGAAACCATCATCAAAGGACACATTTCTTTGGTTTCTCCTGTATTTAATATCAGCATCAAAAGACAAGGACTGGTCATATGTTAAGTCAAAAGGATGTGATACATTTAAACTATCCAACTGATCATGGACTGGACCAAGAGCATGTCTATGTCCTGAAATCTGCTGTTGACCAATGCTAAAATGTGCAGGTGCTGATGAATTAAGACGAAATGATGGGTACTCCTCACTTGAGTCAAATCTTTCCAGGGCAGCTGGGGGGTGTGACATCATTTGAGCTATTTAAACGATGTTCAAAGTCTTTCCTGTCTGAAAATGGCAGCAATTCCCTATCACCTAATCTCATCTCTGCCATCTCAGGTAGTTTATCGCTGACATCTATTATTATCTCTGGAACTTGTGGTGTGAATCCATTTTTCATGCCCTCAGAGTTACTAGGTTCTCGTAACAGGAAATGTGTATCACTTCTAGTTGGGATCTGTGAGTCACTCTCAGGTAAAAAGTATGTAGGTTTCATGTCAGTAGTCTCATCACTATCACTTGTTGACGGCAATTCTAATGATTCTTCTGAATTCTTCCAAGAAATTTGTTCCATTTCATGTTTATCAACACCATCCATAGCTTGGCCTGATTCTGGATGTTTACTATGACCATACTTTCTCATGACAGACTTAGTGTTGCTTGCAGTAATATTTGATTACCGAAGCTGGAAAAAAAGCTCAAATCTTTTTCTGATTCTGAATGAGTTGGCTTTTCCTTTAAACGAGCCAATCTTCTGTCTTTCCATCTACGTGAACTATCTTCATCATCATCAGATGATGATGATGAGCTGACCTCTCCATCCAAGTATTCAAGAGTTTCAGCTGGGTCAACATATGATACTGAAGGTCTAGATGACTGAACAGATATTCCTTTCTTAAACCTCTCACTTCTGGGGATACTGGGCATCTGGTGAGAAGAGGTGATTAAGGGCAGTGGTTCTTTGGTGGTGAATTCATAAATATTATCAGAAGCTCCTGCACTCGGATTAACACCATGACTATCTACATGATCATCATATGGCTCCTCAAAATAATATAGGCTCTTTTCCTCTTTGTCCTTCTGTCTTGATAGTTTCTTAATTTTTCGTTTTTCACCCTCTTCATAGTAAGCTGTTGGTCGTTTCTTTGATGGTTTCTGTGCCTTCCTGCTTGCACTTGAACTTTTCCCCCAACACAGCTAAACAAATTTAAAATACCTCTTCTCGTACTCACTGCTTTCTCCTCCTCATCGTCATCCATGTTAACTTCAATAGGATTTTCATGAATTAATGATTGGAAGTCGTGTATGTGATCCTCAGTGTTTGTATCCTTTGGGCTGCTCTTCTTTGATTCTGTTAAACTCTCTTCATGTCTCTTATCCTGATGCTCTAGATCCCAACCAGTCTCATTGAGAATGATACTTCTTGTTGGATGGGATTTTGATACACTTCTACCGGTCCTCTTGATAAATCCTGCATACCTCTGCTTCTCCTGTACCCCAAGAGGACTTCCTGAAACATCCCTGTCATCATAAGCTGGTCTACTTTTACTTACGAAATCTGACTTCATTAATTCTTGTTCAACTCTTGTATCTACATCTCTAACACCTTCACCAGACATACGAACCTCAGACACATTAGTCTGACCTCTTCTGGGTGATCGAAAGTGTTCTTCATCTCCAGCAAGATTTTTGGAGAACTCTTTTGAAGATGTGCTTATGTGATCTTTCACCTGTTTCTTCCTCCCCACAATACCTCTACCACCATCATCAGCTGCTTCTCCCCTGATGAATTTCTAGTCCTTCTCAATGGAAGACATCTATCTCCTAGTTTTCTAGTTTTGATAACAGCTTCACGTTGTGATAATTTGTGGTCGTTGTTATCTTTATAAAGTTCAAGCTTCCTATTTTCATTCTTATCTTCGTCTGATGAACTTATCTCTCTACTTTCCACAACACCCCTGCGCTTTTGTGTAACTTCTACTTTTCTACTTTCATCGTATGACTTTTTCATCATTTCTTTTCCATTTTGATTTCTTTTTTACCAGAGTACTTCTCAAGAAGATCTCTATCACTCCCCTTCTTCTCAGTTTTCTTGCCCACATTTGCTAAACCATGAGTACTTGATGTCAATACAGTATCAACATCATCAGGTAAATCTGCAGTGTTGGAAAAATGTATACTCTCATCTACTTGTTCAGCTATTTCCTTATCTGAAATATCTTCCTTAATATTTCTACTTACTCTGGTAGGTCTTCCATTTTTCTTATTTTGATACTTGCTATTCTTTATAGGATCTTTGTGTATTGCTCTTCTGTAAATCTAGATTTATCCCTTCCATACAGACATGATTCTGCACCAGGTATAAGCTTATTTTGAGAGACTGGCAGCTTGGTAATGTAACCTCTATCGAATGATTGCTGACTGTTTATTGGCAATAACGTATGTGGATTGGTGAAATGTGAAGGTGAATCAGTCCCAGAAACTTCACAAATATTTCTTGAGGAGTCTTCCAACAGACCCATTTGTGCAGATTCTACAGGTAATGGATCTGATCTACAAGCAGAGGGCAGTTCTTCAACCAAATTAGCAGGGTAAACATGTTCCTGTGGGGACATGACCTCTAAGTTGTCAGGTTTCTTGTCTACAACTATGATTTCTTCATATTGTTTCTTCCTGCTATCAGATTCTGAGTGTTTCCTTACTTCTCTTCCACTTTTGATTTTATGACGAACATAACTTTGATTGCTATCTGGCAAACTGTTGTCTATCATAAGAGCTGTCAAAGACTTCTGCCTTTTCTGCTTTCCTTGAACACAATCATCTGGATAAGCAATAGCTCCTCCACGTCGTCTGTGTAGCCTTGGTGAACTACTTGGATCAATCTCCATACGATTGCTATTTAAAAATAAATCAACAGGACTAAGCCCTTTCTCACTGACTTCTGCACCAGTTGACAAATGTTGAGTTTCGAGAGAAGCACTCATTTTTTTAAAGTAATCATCATGTTCACCTCTCCCATGATTTATCAGTTCCCTCTTGTTCTGGCTTCCATCAATTTTCATGTATGCACGCTTTTGTGGCTCAGTTGTCGGGCTTGCTGGTATTCCAGCTAGATTATCTCGGAGTCTCCTTGTGTCCTCATAAGTATTTCTGTTTAGTTCAGAATCTCCACCTTTGTCAACAGTGTTATCGTCATCTATTTGCCAGTTTCTAGGCTCCTCAGAAGCCCTGTCTCATACTCTGTGCCATCATATTTTGTTCTAAATCTGTGTTTATCATGTTCTTTATCCCTGTACTGATAACTTTGACTTTTGGCTCCTCCATCTCTTCTAATATCCTCTTTCTCATGTTTTCTCCTTGTACTCTTTTCACTATATCTTCTTGTCTCCTCTCCCACATACTTTGTATCCTCTCTCTCATAACTTTTTACTTTTTCTCTTCTTCTTCACTCTCATATTTTTTGGTATCCTGTCTCTTATTTTTCTTGTCTCACCTATCTCATCTTTTCTTGTCTCTTCACCATCATCTTTTCTCTTATTTCTTCTTGCATCTTCTTTCTCATCTCTTTGTATCTCCTCCATTTCTTCTTTACTTGTATCTTCTCTATTATCTTTTCTTGCATCTTCTCTCTCATCTCTTTGTGTCTCTTCTCTATCATCACTTCTTATATCATCTTTCTTATATTTTTTTGCCTCTTCACCATCATCTCTTCTTGCAAAACCTCTATTATTTCTTCTTGCCTTTTTCTCTCTCATCCCTTCTTGTACCATCTGTATTTCTTAATGCCTCTTCACCCTCATTTCTCATTGCATCTTCACCCTCGTCTCTTCTTGCATTATTTCTTCTTATCTCTTCTCCCGTATCTTTTCTGCCTCTTTTCTTTTGTCTTTTCTTGTATCCTCTCTTTTACTTCTTCTTATCTCTTCTCTTTCAACTCTTCTTGCATTAGCTCTCTTATCTCTTATTGCCTCTTCACTCTCTTCTCTTTTATCTCTTTTTGCCTCATCACCCTCATATCTTCCGGTAACATCTCTCTATTTCTTCTTATCTCTTCTTTTCCGGTCTCCTCTTTTTCATCTCTTCTTGTATCACTTCTTTTACTTTCCTTGTCTCTTCTCTGCCATCACTTCTTGTACCATTTCTCTTATCTCTTACTGCCTCTTCACCCTCATCTCTTCCTGCATCATCTCTCTTATTTCTCATCTCTCCTCTCTTATCTCTTCCTGTTTCCTCTCTTTCATCTCTTCTTGTATCACTTCTCTTATTTCTTCTTGTCTCTTCTCTGTCATCACTTCTTGTACTATCTCTCTTATTTCTTACAGTCTCTTCACTCTCATATCTTCCTGCATCATCTCTCTTATTTCTTATCTCTCCTCTTCTGTCTCTTTCTGTCTCCTCTCTTTCATCTCTTCTTGTATCACTTCTCTTACTTCTTCTTGTCACTTCTCTGTCATCACTTCTTGTACTATCTCTCTTATCTCTTACTGTCTCTTCACCCTCATCTTTTCTTGTATCTTCTCTCTTATCTTTTCTTTCCCTCTCTCTCTCATCTTTATCTTCTCTCTCTTATCTCTTCTTACCTCCTTTCTCTCCTCTATTCTTGAATTTTCAATTTCATCTATTCTTATCTTTTCTAGTTCATGACCTTTTGTTATTTCTCTATAACCTCTCAACTCTTCTTTTTCATTTCTTTCCATCTCGTTATTTCTTATCAAATCTCTTTCCCCTCGTTTGACCTTCTTCCTTCATCTGTCCTTTTAGTTCTGTCTCTACCCACATTATTGTTTCTATATGTTGAGCTGCCATCATTCTTGTCATGCTGTGTTTCAGCTTGTTGCTTCAACATGTTCTCTAATAAATCACTAGATGTAGATAATACATCACACCCCCTATAGAAGGAAGCTGTTGTAACCTATGACTATTCCTATCCTCATTTGTTTCCTTTATTTCTTCAAATACATTATCAGAATCTTCATTTTTATTAAACATATTATTGTACTCAATAAGTTATTGTTATCATCACCACTTTTCCCACCATCATATTGACTAGACTTTCTCCATTCTGAAATAATATCAATTCTGCTTTCAATATCAGATGTTCTTTGTTCACTCTGTTTGTATCCTTTCTCTTCTCTTTCTTCAGTTTTGTATGTTCTGCCATCATCAATGCTGTTTATTCTTTCATTTTTTCTATCTTTTTCACTGTGACTTTTATTTTCTCTCCTATAGCTCCATTTCCATATTTTGTACTCTTACTGATAACTCTTCTTCATTTTCCTTTCTTGGATATTATTCCTATCCCTATCTTTAGTTCTTCTAATATTATTATTATTATGTCTTTCACATGTATTCACATTCGTATTTGTGCTGTTTTCAGTAAATCTCTCACTATCAACTCCTACTGATCTATTTTCTCGTTTTTCTCAGCCCCGTCTCTTGTATAAGTAAGTGAGCAACATTTTTTGGCTCATCATCCAGATTCCATTTCCTAGTTCGCCTCTCACGCTTCTGCTTGGGTACCCATTTTGTTTTGGTGGTGAGCTGTTAGCGCTTACAACAATATGTCTCCTGCTCGCAGATGCTCTAGATGGTGATAGATGCTGGTCTTCAGCAGCTATAGGCTGTTCCTCATTGTCAGACACACTTGGAACCTCTGTGGTGTCTGGAAGTGGTGGCATAACATCCCCAACTATAGGGTTAGTTCTTGTGATTGAAGACTTGAACATACTTTGTGCAACAAGTGACTCCATCATTCTACTGTGTTTCATCAGATTGTATTGATCTAATACAGCTATTTGGGACTGAAAGCACTCTCTTTTAGGTCTTCCCGAATCAAAGAAATCTTCTATCAAAGGCTCATTAGGTCTGGTGTGAAGAAATTGCTTCTGGTTCTTTCTATTGATATGATGAGGGCCTAGAGACTTGGAGCGAGACAAGGGTATCTTGGCACACCCATCATCTTCTGTGTTCTCCAGCTGTTCCTGAGATTTAGCCCAACCTGTGGATTTGGACTTTTCAGTGGCATGATGGCTAATAAGGTTTCTTCAGATTTGCTAGCTTCTGGAGATATGGTTTGAAAGGACTTTCTTTGGACCTTGCTCTTCCCATCTTAGGCGAGCTTGTCTGCACTGGCCCTTCATCAACATTCAGCCTGTTCTTATTTGAGACCTGATGAGCTTATTCTCTGCAGAAATGTTAGTATTTGTTGGTGTCAGGATAGAAGTCATTATGCTATTTGCATTCAAATCAACTCTCTTGATGGGAACAACATTATATATGTTTGCTTCTGATTTCTCTGGTGGAATAACATCATCAATGTTTGTTTTGTTTTCTTTGGTTGAATGATGTCATCAATTTTTGTTTCTGTTTTCTTTGTCTGAATGATGCCATCAATTTTGTTTCTGTTTCTTTAGTGGAGTAGGATTCATTTTTGTTTCTGTTTTCTTTGGTGGAATGTAATTAATTTCTGTTCCATTATCTTTGGTGGAATGATGTCATCAATTTTTGTTTCTGTTTTTGTTTTCTTAAGTGGAGTGATGTCATCAATGTTCATTTCTGTTTTCTTTGTTGGAATGATGTCATCAATTTTTGTTTCTGTTTTTGTTTTCTTAAGTGGAGTGATATCATCAATTTTGTTCTGTGTGCTTAAGTGGAATGATGTCATCAATTTTTGTTTCTGTTTTCTTTAGTGGAATATGATTCATTTTGTTTCCATTATCTTTAGTGGATTGATGTCATCAATGTTTGTTTCTGTTTTCTTTGGTGAAAAGTAATTCATCTTGTTTCCATTTTCTTTGGTGGAATGATGTCATCAATCTTGTTTCTGTTTTCTTAAGTGGAGTGATGTCATCAATGTTCATTTCTGTTTTCTTTGGTGGAATGATGTCATCAATCTTTGTTTCTGTTTTCTTAAGTGGAGTGATATCATCAATTTTGTTCTGTTTTCTTAAATGGAATGATGTCATCATTTTTTGTTTCTGTGTGGTCAAGTGGAACAAAGGTGTTCTGCATTGTCTTGGAAGGTATGTACCATTGATTTGATTCTGAAATTCTAGAAGTAAAATCACTAGTATTTGACAATGTTTGTCCAGAGTTAACCTTCAAGTCTTCACTTTTAGTGTTCTTGACAGAATCTTTGGATTTGTCCACTTCATTCTTTCTTGTCAGGAGAGAAGCACCATCATCACTTATACATGACACTTGTAGCTGAGGAAGACTTCAACAATTCCTCTCTCCAATGCAGATGACAGATCAAAATTACTATCTTCATGCAAACCCCCAATTACTGTAATTGCCTGATCAGTTTTTGTCACAGTCTCTGGGAGATGAGAATTTGTAAAGCAACTTATCTCTGGTGGAATTTGAGCCTCATGATAAAAAGATATAGGCCCAAGAGAAGGTGTGCATTTTAGAGGATTTGATGCACTATCTTCATTTCCTGAGCTCCCATCATCACTCTCTGTCTCACTATCAGAACTGTGTTCATCTGAACTACATCTTGGCGTATCATCTTCCAGTAGAGAATATGCTGCCCCTATCAAATCTTGTTCATGTCCAACCTGAGATAAGTGAACTGAAGGATTGTTTGGATTGTTTTCTGCAAATGAGGGGTTGCTATGGCCATATATGATTATGCTTCCAATGTCTTCGTGTCTGGCAGGTAAATGTGAGCTCTGAGAATCAAAATCATCTTCAATGGCCATGGGTGCTGCTCCAACCAAATCTGTCAGTATCAGTCTTTGTATTTTACATCTTGGTCAGTCATGGGTGAAATTAACAAATCATCTTCTGCAGATATTAGAAGTTGCTCAAAACTGTCGTCTACTTCTTCAAGTATAGCTTCCATCGCTTCCATTTCTTCCACAGTTCCACCAAATTCTTCTTTCACTGGAGATAATGGAGGGTAGGTTTGTATAATCTTTGCTCTCATATTCTGTTTCTTGAATTTAGAATTTTTTGGTTTGAGTAGTGGAGGTAGGGGAGGAGGTGGCATTTGTCTTCTACAAATATTCTCTTCTTTTTGTCAATCTTCTGAGGGACTCTATTGATCGGAGCCTGAACTGTGTATGGTTTCAAATTTTCCTCAAGCAGTTTCTGGCCTGTATCAAAGTCTTCATCAGGTTCTTCATCTGCATATTTAATATCTTCCTCAAGATATCATCATATGAATGGACTGGTGACCTTGCCATGGTGTCTTTCTTCCAAGATTCATCCCATCTGCCTAGTCCAGAACTGTGAACACTCATGTTGTTATTTTGAGACACTCCAGAATCTCTAGAAGTTTTATCAGACTGTACAATTGTACTTGCTGGAGGAGATGTACGTTTCACTTGCTCACCTGATCTCCTTCCTTCTCCTCCTGAAGCTGGAGTATAATTGGGTGTCTGTTTACCTTTTTCGCCTTGTCCTGTGTTGAGTCTGATAATCTTCCAGTGTCAATAACTGGAGCACCAGTACCTTGATGCTGAGAGCCAGCATCTACTGTTCCATCAAGACGATCACCACCAACCTCACAGTAGGCACCAGGGGAAAAGATTGATTCTGAGGGATGTTGATTGCTACATCCCACACTATTATTACCATCTGATTCTGCTTTTGAGATGTTAGGTCTGTTGGCTGTTGAATGTGGCTGAACACTATCAGAAGAGGATCGTCTCTCTCTTTTCCAACTCTTCCTAACACTGACATTAGTTACATGAGCTTCAAGTCCCACAGACTGCGCAAAGCATCGATGTTCAGCAGGAAAATGTTCAATAAATGGCTCAGATATTGAAGCACTGACCTCCTCAAAGGCACCATCACCTCCCCTACTGACTTCTGATCTAATTACTCTCCTCACAGTAGACAGGACAGAAAATCTAACCTTCATGACTCCACTCTCAGTCCGCCCATGGTAAAGCTCTACAGGGTTTAGCTGAATCCTCACAAAATCATTTTCTAATTTGAACTTTCTTCCCTTCATCTGCTTCAATAGCACTACTCAAAGTAATGTTTTCAGAATTTCTAAAGCCATTGTGTATGAGATGTGACTGTACAGTTCTGAACCAATATTACAATCCTCATCACTATCACAGTTTGTACCAACAGTTGGTTCATTTTGAGATGTGTTCCTCAAAACATGTGTACAAATTCCCATGAATGTGACCAACTTGATTAGTCAGGACTGGATCTTTAAGCATGGAATCAGTTCCAGTAGGCTCCACATTCTGTTGCTGGTCAGAAAGGATTTCTGAACAGAAAGCATGCACAACCTTGTCCGCTCTGATGTTCATCAATTTCTTCTTGTGAGACGTATGATACCCTAGAGTCACAGTTGAAAACATCTTCACTTTAAGTCATTAGTAGGTAAACATTTTAGCAAAATAAGTAACATTTATTAAGTAAAAACTTAAATGTTTACATTTCTTCCAGAAAATGTCAAGAATAAAATTAATTATGGTACAATAATGCCATTATTTTAATTCCAACCATATAACATTCAAAATTGTTATTAGCTAGAGCAGGTTCGTCAATAAAAATTTCAGCAACTGCGATTTTCACTTTGAGCTGCACTAACTTACAAATAAAACACTTCATGATAAGAAGCCAAAATAATAATAAGCAAAAATAAATCATTTTCTCTTTTTTTTAAAACCATACTTGAATAGCGTCCCAACATTTTGCTAAAATAAAGCTTTATTTATTTCCTTCATTTCCCCATCATTCTTCTTGCTGGTGCACCAATCTCGCATGCAAAAATATCAAGAATGTGTGCTACAGAGGAATGCAAGCATCCTTTACTTAAAAAAAAAAAAACTACAAGAAGCACTATACCTTGCACCACATTTTACAACAACAACAAAGAAAAAAAAAACCCATTATCTGTTATCTTAAAAAATGTTGATAACTGAAAAACATAGACCAATCTCTGTTCTAAACCTGAATAAGCTGGAGAAACTGAGCTGCAGGAGGAGACCTTAAAGGTGGAAAAAGGGAGGGGTCAGTGCTTGATTATTGTACGACACATCTAATTAAGAAATGAAGCCTGCACAATCTTGGAATAAATTATTTTCAAAGCAATAATTATAAATTAATAAATTATTTTACATGAAAATAAAGTAACATGTATGATGCCAAGATGACCATTAAAGTCAAGAGATAACTCCTTCTCAATTACAAAATTAAAAATAATAAATAAATTGAGAACTCAGTCGCTATAAGAAAATTGCAGTTTGTGTAAAAAAATGTAAAAAAACCTGTCATTTTTTTTTTTCACATTCTTGTAAAATTAGTATAACATGAACAGCTTCATGTGCACATGCACCATTAAGAGGAGAAAATGAATAATAATAATTTTGTGCAAATCTATTTTTCATTGGTATTCAATTTTTAATCTTAAATTTACAAGAAAATTTGTCATTGAAAAAATGAAGCTCAGTATCTTCATAGTAATAAAATATGTAACTAGCATTCAAACAAATGAATTTAATTATCATATCAAGATGAGTGTGGTGAAACTTAAGGGAAACTATAGTAATGCCTACCTGTTGATGATTGAGATTGAGAAGATGTGGCCCTTTCAGGCAATCCATTTGATTCCCATTCTGGTCTAGCAGGTTCAACTACTGTGTCAGTAACATCAATACAAAAGTCTATGACATGCAGGTATATTCGGTAGAACAACATTCAAATGCAAAGCTATTTATAACAAAACAACAAACCATCAGACTTCATTTAACAAAAACATCAAACTCATATTTGCTGTCAAGCAAATACAAAAGTTTGCTGGTTGTATTTCAGTAGGAAAATGAATGATTTTGTTCTTCATCAAATAATGAATTGTGTTTAAAAACTGACAATTTATTATTGATTCAGTGCATGAAATAAAAAAGAATGTGTCAAGATGTATTAACTGATTTTGTAAATATGCTCTTTTCAATGGTGCTGAATTATGCAAAAAAAAATCATGCAAATATTCATGACAGACAATTTTTTTTTTTTTTTTTAAACTGACAGAAGTAGATTTATGCACGATACTAAAGTTGACAAACAAACAACAAGCAACAACTACTTCACAACATGCAAATGAGTGGTGTGAGGTTTACTTTTACAGACTAATAAATAACACCAGAGAGACTGCATCAAATATCAAACAAATGTTAAAATATCATTACATGGTTTGAATATAACTTAAATCTGTATTACAATTTTTTTATAATCTGGAAAGTTTATTTGATTAAATTTCAAAACACAACTGTAGTGCTGCAATAAGATGTTCTTACAAACTAAGACTCTGTTAGAGCCTGGACTGTGTTTTTTATTATGTGCTATGTGTGTATATTAAGGTGACCAGACGTCCCGATTTTTCCGGGACAGTCCCGATTTTTTACTCTTTTTTCAACCTTTGTCCCGGATTTGTTACTGTCCCGAATTTGTCCCGATTTTGGCAGATTTTTAGCTTTTGTCCTGGATTTGTTAAAATACATTAGGGACACAAACGTTTACCAATGTTGCCAATATGGTAAACGTCTCTTCGACTTAAAAATATACATTATTCCGTTGTTGTGTAGAAAATATTTAAAAAGTTGAACTGGCTGTTCATTTAGCGAAATAGTAACAGTAAAATGCGCTCCAAGTTTTAAATCTTTTATACTGAAACTGAAATACTGATCAGAAAAGTACAACAACTCTGCTTCACCTTCCATTTAAGTGAGTATCACTAATGTTTGTTTTTTTTTTAATCTCCTGATAACGATTTATAAGCCTATATTTTTAGGTGTTTTAGTTAGTTTATATATATATATATATATAATATGTATTATTCACTTTAAAAAGACAGAAGAAATGTCATTTTATTGATGGGAAATTTATGTCAAATTAATCCGTCCCGGATTAAGGTTTCAAAAATATGGTCACCTTAGTGTATATAAGCTAATGACCAATAACAAGGCTGCTGGAGAGGATAAGTTAACAGCTGAGATCCTCAAGGCAATTGATAGCCATAATTTAATACATCTCCAAAAAATGTTCAACATCATTTGGAAAACAGAGAAGACGCCTCATAAATGGAAAAAAGGAATCATTGTTAAGATCCCAAAAAAGGGCAATCTTAGAGATTGTAACAATTGGAGAGGCGTGACACTTTTGTCAGTTGCCTCAAAATTATTCTGTAAAATCATCCTAAATAGAATAAAGGATTCAATAGATACAGTAATGCGTGAAGAACAGGCTGGGTTTAGAAAAGGGAGAAGCTGTCTTGACCACATTTTCACTCTACGACTTATATTGGAGGAACACATTGAAAAGCAAAAACCTTTTGTACTTAACTTCATCGACTTCAAAAAAGCATTTGATAGTATTCATAGAGATTCTTTGTGGAAAATTCTGAAGCAATATGGCTTACCATCAAAAATCATAAATATTATCAAAGACATGTATGATGGTTACACATGTGCAGTTCGAACAGAGGAAGGACTGAGCGAATGTTTCCCAATAGAAACTGGGGTTAAACAAGGATGTATTTTATCGCCCTTGTTATTTGGAATTGTTATGGACTTCATAATGAAGAAATGCTGCACTGGTAATAAAGGCATCGAATGGATACAAGGAGACCATTTGGAGGACCTGGACTTTGCTGATGACATAGTTCTCATCAGCAATCAGATAAAAACGATGCAGGAAAACACAAATGAACTATCATCAATAGCCAGCAAAATTGGGCTTGAGGTCAATCATGAAAAGACTAAAGTCATGAAAAGTTTAATTCCAACAAGTGACAAAATATACATGGAAAACAAACCAGTAGAAGAGATCGATCACTTCATCTATCTTGGAAGTCACATTGATCGAGAAGGGGATACGAGCAAAGAAATTAGAATCAGACTGGCTAAAGCAGCAATGTCTTTCAGAAGCCTTGAAAAGTTGTGGAAATCAAAACTCATTAGCACAAACACAAAACTTAGGCTATTCAAATCAAATGTACTATCAACCCTTACGTATGCGTGTGAAAGCTGGAAAACAACAAGAGATATAGAAACAAAGTTGAACGCATTCGAAAATAATGTCTAAGGAAAATACTTGGTATAGAATGGAACGAATTCAAAACAAACGAGGAAATTAGAGAAATCGCCAATCAACCACTAATATCTTCAGTAATAAAGAAAAGACGATGGTCATACGTTGGACATGTGATGAGAAGAGATAATAATCGAATAGCAAAGCAAGCCCTCATATGGGAAACAACAGGTAAAAGAAAAAGAGGAAGACCCAGGGAGACACTGAGAAGAACATTGATGAGAGAGGCAAGAGCAGCAGGAATCGGCTCCCTCAATGAGATAGAACTGCTTGCACAGAACAGAGACAGATGGCGAGATTTGATAAAATATCTTTAAAAGAAAACTGCTAGAACAAAAATTCATATAGGAGAAGGTGTATCTTGGTCTACGCCCTATGGGCCGGTTACGGCTCGAAAGGTCAATAGATAGATAGTGTATATATGTGTTCAAAGTAATACGTTCGAAATCCTTAAGTTTCACACATGTAATTAGGTTTGTTCTTAAAATTATTTTCTGTATAAGAAAAGTCAACATGCAAAATCCTGTTTCTGTGTCATAAATATTTATTATGTTTGCAATTAAAGAAGTGACATTAAAGGCAAATGGTTTGTTGAAAGCCTTGGAGGAGAAAAATTATTCTTGACAAATAATAATATCGTCTTACCTTCTACTTCCTCTTTTTCAGGTTCTTGTGGTGGCTGCTCAATTACTGGAACTGGAACTTCCACTGCAACTGGTGATTGTGGGACTTCTTCTTCAACTGCTGTTATATATAATGGGATCATTTTAAGAATAGATAATAATGGGATATGTTATCTATTCTTAAAATGATCCCATATTCATTGTTTACAAGTACACACATTTACACGCTTTTGCTTTTGGTCTATTCTTGTACATACAACAAGGCAAGTAGATGTGATACGTTTGATACTTATTGACTTAACGGCTGCCAAGACTGAGGAAGACAGAAACTGAATCTGCATTTAAAAATCTGCTCCCATCAACAAAAGTGACCTGTGGGGCCCTTTCCTTCACTAAAATTGGAGAGTTTCTGTAACTGCTTTGCTTCCAAGGATGGATGATGTTAACATTTCTATTTCCTTGGCAATTATTAAGATGCTAAAACTGTGCCCATGTTATACTAACCCTTACTCAACTCTTCTTTTAAGAGTTCAGAAAGAGAAAAGGTCAAAACATGTTTTATGAAAGCTGAATTTCATAGAAAGCCATAAAATGGGCAGGACACCAATAATTTTTAATGAAAGCTGAATTTCATGGAAAGCCATCAAATTGGCAGGACACCTCTTGTACATGATTGCTTTGGCTTTAGGGTCCCCCTTCTTCAGTTTTTATGTCTGGTGTCTGGTATCCTGTAGCCTTCAACTCTTCCAATTCACCAATGGTAGCACCATTTATATGCTAGCAGGCAAACTTAATCTGACACAGATGTAAATACAATTTTTTTTACAAATTAATGTTTATTCTTAAAAAAAAATTATATGATACATTTTTTAATGCTTCAACCTATATCCGTGTTTTCATGCTTCAACTTATATCCGTGTTTTCATGCTTCAACTTATATCCATGTTTTCATGCTTCAACTTATATCCATGTTTTAATGATTCAATTTATCCAATTCTACAAGTATGTTCCCTAACCTGCAAATGTTCAGGTTCCTTTCCTATTATTTCACTTATCAAATCTGTATCTTCTAAAACCGAAGAAAATATGGCAGCACTGAAGAATAATAAACAGAACTGCAAGTTTCCTCGAATGGTAAGACACAACAATTCTTAGTGAATGTTCAATATCAGAGAAGAGAGAAGATGAGTTCAGTTTGGAATGTACCCTTTGTTTATGAGAAGCATCAATTCTGTCATTTATGTGCTAATGTAAATGCTTGGCTTGGCAGAAGGTCAACAACAGAAATGAGAAAGAACTGTCGAGATCGAAAGTTGTGGAGAGATATGATCATCTATGCCAGTAGGCCCGGTACTTGATGATGATGATGTGCTGATATTTATATATCACAGTCAATAAACATCTCAGATCAGATAACATGTCATCTTTCTATAAATATAAAACATTTCTGGTATTTTTTATTTAAGATATATTTTGAAGAATATTGTTCTTTTGTTGATTAAACTGACATCTTCACTCTGTGACTCTATCTTTCTCTCTGACATTCACCAGATGTCTAATAAAGGAAGTGATAGTCCTACCTTAAAGGACATTAAGTTTGGTGCAGATGTGTTGTGCTACAGTTTGCAGCAGAACTGTGATAAATACCTTTCTGCCCAACACATCCAACTTCAGCACGGCATTTTTGAGTACAAGTTTGCCTTCCCTCTTTGGTCCGTGCTCATTTGGCCAGACTAAAGACTGGTTAGTCTATTTCAAGAAGCACCGCAAAGAGTTGATGTTCACTGACCTTGGTGTAAGCCATCAGCTATGATATGAGGACAGTTTCCAGCTCTGTTGCTGGAACTTTTCCTCTAATTTTGATTTGTAACAAGAAGCAAGCCTTTTTTTTTCAAATCCGAAACAAAAAATTCCAATAATTTTATTCAATATTTCTTCTTCAAGAATACATTAAATAACTAACTTTAATACGAATGGCTTAGAAGTAATGAAAACAGAAGACATCACTGGACATGGTGACACACATACATACCAGGCTCTCCCCTTTCCTTTCTCTTAACCTCAGATTGATACTGCTCTATCTCAGCCTCAGACATGATCTCAAAAGGATTGGCAGCATAGTACTGGCGGTATACAACAGCATTATGTTGGTGGTCCCTCTGAATTATGCCTTTTGACGCAGCCCCAACAATAATTAATTGGTCTCCAGATCCAATCATTTGACCATCCTTTCAATAAATTAAGGCACTTACTATGTCAGATATGTAAGCTATACTTATGAATAACTTAATTTAGCCTAAAACTTAGAAGTTAGCAATAATTGCCCAAACCCCAGCAATAACGGTGAAATGAAAATTAATAAGACAAAATAAAAGCTACACATCTAAAATTAGATTGTTGTGAACCCTTGTTATATTAATCTTATTAGGCTCGAGAAACACAGACTCAAATAGTAGAATTACAATTTTAAAAATTCAAGCATTTTAGGAGACATATTTTCTTTAAGATCCCAGTCAGCACCTCATACTTCATCATCATCATCGAGTGCCATCTCCGCAACGAAGGTTGGCTACCATGGAGCGCCATTCTGCTCTGTCTCTTGCTTTGATGGTGCAGGTTGTCAAAGGCTGATTTGTCCATCTTTTGATGTTACTCGTCCATGTTAGCCTTGGTCTGCCTCTGCCTCTTTTACCTTGTATTTCTCCTCCAGGATTACTTTTAGTAGGCTGTTGTGTCTTTTAACATGCCCCAAAAATCTCACTTGTCTTGTTTGAATTGTGCTTAATAGTTCTCTTTTCATTTTTAGTTGTTTTAAGACTTCATTGTTTGTTTCCTTTTCCTTCCATCCAATTCTACCTATTCTTCTATATATCCACATTTCAAAGGCTTCAATTCTCTGTTCTGTTTTCTTGTCTAATGTCCATGTTTCTGCACCATATAGGAATATTGAGGAGACATAACATTTTGCTATTCTTAGTTTTAGTCCTGGTGTTATTTACCTCATACTTAAATTACATTATAATATAATATGGCCTTGGCATCTTGACAGACAGATGGTAGCAGGCAATCATGATAAGTCAGTAGTTTGGTAAAAATATTAGTGTCTTAGGCTGGATACTGTTTTGCTTAACAGCTTCTCTCATTGAATCTGCCAATATTGGACAAACAGACCCACCCACAAAGCTCTCTGATGTAATTTCCTGTGTTGAAATCAAAATGATGTTCTACTTAGCAAATCTGTGACCTACGAAGTGGACAAATCTGCGCTGCCGAGTACACACAGCAATGTTCATTTTTGACAAGTCAAGTATTGTTTGTAAAAGCGACCTTCACCATCTAGTGTTGACATGCGGTTTACGCCATATTGAGTGCTGTTCAATGGCCGACGTTGGTATTATTTGACGCAAGTTATTTACATGCTGAAACGCATTTATTGTGGACTGCTCCGTCAAGTCGACCGATGATTTTCCTCTTTGGGGAATTTGCACCGTGTTTCATTCGTTGTACACTAACCGTACGGTCTGTTGTTTGATGTGTGACGGGGATAATTCGACGACTAACTGTGTGTTATATGTTCGGTTGCAGTCAAGAATGATATCCTAACACCTAACATCATCAAGCGCTATACATTTTTTGTTCTCAATATGACGATCATCATTTTCGAGAGGACGTGAAATTCCGGTATATGGTGGATAGGCGGCAGGAACCATTGAAGGCTATGTTTGAAAAGTGTTCCTTGTTGCAGTTTCCTCATATTCCAAGTCCAGCTTGTGCACGAGCTACTGAGTTAAGTGCTCTGTGCACACCGTGAGCTGTGTGTCTCATCCGTTTTGATCATGTTTCGATATTCCAATTGTTTACGATGAATGATGATATCGTATGACAGGGAACAGTTGGCTGTGCTCACTTTCTGCGCGGTTTCACATTATGTCTTTTGGCGTGTGCTGAGACTGCTACGATGGGGACTACAGTTACCTTTCTTTGTTTGGGAGATGAGTTAGTAATTCGGATGATTCTACTGGCACAGGCAGTTGAGCAATTATGGATTTTAATTCGTTTGCAGTGATACCGAGGCCTTCCATAACCAATAACCCATCCACAAAACAAACAAGATGTATTCATGGTGCCTAGCCTCGTCTCCTTCCTAGTGCACCCTTTGTGTTTTGAATTTGATATCAGCACTGCCTCAAAAGTTGCTGTGCCATTTTTTATTTTCTTCTCCATGTGCTATGATCTGTAGCCAGATTCTCCCAGTTTCTTTCACTGAAAGAGAATTCCCTTAAGGAAGCCTTGCAAACATCCTTATATCTCAGCACTGGTCTGCCCTTAGGTCTCCTTCCATCCTAAAGTTAGCCATACAATATTCGTTTGGGAATACAAATGTTTGCTATTCTTTTACATGAGAAATAGACAAAATGGTTTTTACCATTTTTTTTTTCAATTCTCCCTCACATATAGCTTTACTGCAGCTTCGCATTTTTATGCATTCATTTGCATTTCTTTGCCTTGACCTCTTTTTACATGACCCAGCCATCTAAGTCTACGACTCCTAAGTGTTGCTGTGATGGACGGGAGTTTGGTTCGTCGTAAGACATTAGAGTTGGTTACTTTATCCTGCTATTTGATGTTCATAATCTTTTGAAGGAACCGCTCATGAAAGCTGTTTAACCTTTTCTCCTGCCCTGCATAGGTAGTCCAAGTTTCTGATCTGTATAGAAGTGTACTAAGCACACAATGTTGGTAAATATTAATCTTAGTCCTGTTAATTTGGTGTTGGCCCATGCTTTATCTTCAAGTTTACCAAATGTGGAAGCTGCCTTTCCGATTTGGGAATTTATTTTTTCTTCAAAGGAGACAGTGATTGTGACCATAGAACTGAGATAGGTGAACTTTCTCACAGTTTCAAGGGTGTGTTATTTAATGATATAGCTGTGGAACTGGCCATACCTTGTTGAAGCACTACAGTCTTCTGAATACTTATTGACAGGGAGAATAAATCCCATGATCTAGCTAGATTGTCAATCATGCTGCATCATCAGCAAATAGAAGCTCCTTGATTAGGGTCTCAGTTGTTTTAAATTTTGACCTCAGACGTGTAAGATTGAATAAGGAGCCATCAGATCTTGTACGGATGTAGATGTCTCCAGAGACGGTTTCAAACGCATTATGTAGAAGGGCAGCATAAAAATATGCAGAATAGAGTAGGGGCAAGGACACATCCTTGTTTGACTCCACAGTTCATCTCAAAGGGCTGGGATCTACCGTCGAACTGGATGGTGACAGACATGTTGTTTGTTATAAAACGACATTATCATCTTCAGTAATGTAAGAGGGCAGCCAACATTTTCCAGCACTCTGTATAGACCTGCTCTGCTTGCGGTGTCAAAAGTATTTGTGAGATCAACGAAGGCTATAAATAGAGGTCTTCTCTGTCCCTTGCATTTCTCCTGCAGTTGGCGGAGAGTAAAAATCATATCCGTGGTTGACCATCCAGCTCTAAACCCACACTGGGACTCAGGAAGGATACGTTCGGTCAGTTGATGTAGGCACTTTAAAATAATTGTTGTGAATGCTTTTTCAGTCATACTCAAGAGGGACATACCCTTATAATTGTTACAATCGCCCTTGTCCCCTATATTTTTGTATAATGTTACAGTTTTGGCATCTTTCATGTCCTGGGGTATATCTCCACTTCTTCAGCGTTGGACAAGGAGTTTGTAGAGATGAGGCAAGAGTTTTTCAAGATTTTCCTTGAGTATTTCAGCTGGGATGTTGTCATTACCAGAAGCTTTTCCACTTGAGAGGTCGCATTACCAACAGAAATTCAGCACAGAATTTGAAAAGAAATTGGTCAATACAATGATCAGTTCTTCAATGAAGAAATTAAAGCTTGGATATGAAACTATATAACATGGTCATCAGATCTGACAAAAACTGTCATACAAGGTATTGTGAAAGGGGCAGGACACAGAGGCAAATGAGAAAATAAGATTGAAATGACATCAAAGAATGTACAGGTCTTGACATATAGCGGCAAGAGATAAGTAAAACTGGAAGTTAAATAATAACAACTCAAGTAATGGAATAGGTTAGGTGGAACTAGACAAAAAAAAAAAAGAATGAAAACTCAAGTCAACTTAAAAAATGTGAAACAAAAATAAAAAAAACAAAGGTTTCTTTAAAGTTTAGAAGGAGACATTCAGTTTTAAAACCTAATACAATTCACAAATAATATTGAGAACTGGTAATAGTGAGGCTCACACTAACAACAAAAAATTAACCTTCTGAGAAGTGTTGATCTATGTCATAGGCATTCATGAATCCATAGCTTCAACATAATTAACAGGGAAGCATTGAATTCAATGGGAATATTACTTAGACATATGAGACTAAAGAAATAACAAATGACTTAGGCTAAACTGAAGACTGCAGGAATTTGGAATGGTTTTCTGATTAAAAAGGAAAACTGAAAAAAAATACCAAAAAAGCAAATATCAAGAATGTTATCCTTTCATAAAATCTGATTTATAAAAATGTTGAGATGGATGCTAGATCTGGACTGACCATATAGACCAGACAGAAGAAGTTTAGAATCCATCACAAGAAAAGCCATGTTACTGACTCTGATAAGAAAGAAAAATAAATAAGCAGAACAAAGATGACCAGTATTAAACAGCAGAGATAGACGCAAAAGTCGTGGACAAGATTTGGGACACCCTGCAAGGGATGACCATGGACACAACAAATGGAGAGATTTTGTTTCCATCCTAAAAGATGTCACATGACATTTCAGCCACTGACTTCTTAGTGGAGATAAAGAAGAAAATTAACAACAAGCAACAGGAACTTATCAGTCTGCTTACAACTCATCACATCTTGGTGTAAATTTAAATAGTTATAATATATATATGAAAAGAGTTGAATATCATTAGTTTAGGTATATTAGTAGGTTTAGGCTTATAAATAAAAACAGCCTATAGAAAATAATGCTATGGACTTCCGTGGGAAAGCAAAAAAAGGGTAGACAAGGGGACAACAAGCCAGAGAAATAAGGAAGCAGAGATGAATATTTAAGGCAGACTTTGGGATATCAATGAAAGATGGTCAAGAACCATATATGGTAAAGCAGGAACTTGTCTTACAAGATGATATTAAATGCATAGGTCACTGACTGCTTCGCTGCCTAAGGCCAAAGAAAATAAGACCTATGAGCTTGCCTTGTGTTAAGGATTATTTTAACTAATAAAAGAACCCTAAAACAACATCTTCTTTCCTTCCTCATTTGCCCTTCAGCGTTGAAACATGAATATCAATTATAAAAAAAAAAATCGGCCAAGAAAAATAGGAAAAATTCCCATAACATTATTCATTAACAATATTCACATATTGCATTTATTATAAATTGCAAGCAGTTGCCACTGAGAAGATATCACTGAAATGCAAGAATTTAATTACCTTTGCTTTTTGTGCTTCATCCCACGTAATGCCTTCCAAGATTTTAGACTGTGGGCCTGCAGTTACCTTCTCCTCATAATAGTCCTTCTTGATCTATTGAAGGATTTATACATTGACAATGTATCTATATGTTCATAATATTAATAATAAGAACAAACTAGGCATCAACGGACAGTAATACACCAGCATGCAGTAATATATTAGTATACACTGTGTAAATGATAATTGGATACAGCATTGGTAAACAAGATGATTTAAATGCCATTTGAATTAACAAATTACTATTAATTGAAAGTAATAAAAAATTATAATTAATTCAATTTAAAAAATCAGCTGAAAGTAAGTATGTTAGAATGTGTTCAGCAAGAGGATAAAGCAATTAAAATAAAGTAACCGCTGGTTGTGTAGATATGCTAGAAGTACTAACTGAAAGTATGTTAGAATGTGTTCAGCAAGAGGATAAAACAATTAAAATAAAGTAACCGCTGGTTGTGTAGATATGCTAGAAGTACTAACTGAAAGTATGTTAGAATGTGTTCAGCAAGAGGATAAAGCAATTAAAATAAAGTAACCGCTGGTTGTGTAGATATGCTAGAAGTACTAACTGAAAGTATGTTAGAATGTGTTCAGCAAGAGGATAAAGCAATTAAAATAAAGTAACCGCTGGTTGTGTAGATATGCTAGAAGTACTAACTGAAAGTATGTTAGAATGTGTTCAGCAAGAGGATAAAGCAATTAAAATAAAGTAACCGCTGGTTGTGTAGATATGCTAGAAGTACTAACTGAAAGTATGTTAGAATGTGTTCAGCAAGAGGATAAAACAATTAAAATAAAGTAACCGCTGGTTGTGTAGATATGCTAGAAGTACTAACTGAAAGTATGTTAGAATGTGTTCAGCAAGAGGATAAAACAATTAAAATAAAGTAACCGCTGGTTGTGTAGATATGCTAGAAGTACTAACTGAAAGTATGTTAGAATGTGTTCAGCAAGAGGATAAAACAATTAAAATAAAGTAACCGCTGGTTGTGTAGATATGCTAGAAGTACTAACTGAAAGTATGTTAGAATGTGTTCAGCAAGAGGATAAAGCAATTAAAATAAAGTAACCGCTGGTTGTGTAGATATGCTAGAAGTACTAACTGAAAGTATGTTAGAATGTGTTCAGCAGGAGGATAAAGCAATTAAAATAAAGTAACCGCTGGTTGTGTAGATATGCTAGAAGTACTAACTGAAAGTATGTTAGAATGTGTTCAGCAAGAGGATAAAGCAATTAAAATAAAGTAACCGCTGGTTGTGTAGATATGCTAGAAGTACTAACTGAAAGTATGTTAGAATGTGTTCAGTAAGAGGATAAAGCAATTAAAATAAAGTAACCGCTGGTTGTGTAGATATGCTAGAAGTACTAACTGAAAGTAAGTAATGAGGGAAGGAAGCTAGTTTTCTATAATATACTGATAAGCTGTAACTGAAAAAGTAATAGTAGCTCCATAGTACATAATAATATATGAGTGTGAAGAGATAGAAATGATGCCATAAGACACGGGGGGGGTTGTGTGTGTGTGTAAGAGAGAGATATTTGGCATTGAATTAATACTGAACTACATACAGAGTTCAGAGACACGAAACAATGGTATATTTATCTGGAAGGAATGCTAAGAGATTCTATACCACACAAAACATAATTAACTCTTTGCCTTCTCACTAAACGCTCACATCAGTGCAGTTCCGTTGCCTTTCACTTCAAAATAACGTTTTTCCAGTTCTTTCAAAATGTCTCATTAATTCTTCTGTATCTCTTAATATATCCATATCGTAAGTCTTACGGTGGTTCATTGTATAGAAGAATAGTTTCCCCTGATACACACCCACTTCCGAAAACTTTAATTTACCATGTGTTGATAATACATTCGAATTATAAAGTGTACCTCAGATTGTATTTATTTAATGTGTGTTATGTTGTCATGGCTTCCAATAGAAAACAGATGAAACCCTACTTTCCTATGAATTATTTAAAGACTACAACAGCTGTGAAAAGTAAACTAAATTTCCGTAAGAAATTGTATGTTTATATTATTATATATCGTTATTATTATATATATATATATATATCTATCTATCTATTGACCTTTCGAGCCGTAACCGGCCCATAGGGCGTAGACCAAGATACACCTTCTCCTATATGAATTTTTGTTCTAGCAGTTTTCTTTTAAAGATATTTTATCAAATCTCGCCATCTGTCTCTGTTCTGTGCAAGCAGTTCTATCTCATTGAGGGAGCGATTCCTGCTGCTCTTGCCTCTCTCATCAATGTTCTTCTCAGTGTCTCCCTGGGTCTTCCTCTTTTTCTTTTACCTGTTGTTTCCCATATGAGGGCTTGCTTTGCTATTCGATTATTATCTCTATATATATACTATATATATATAGTATTATTATATTATATTATTATATATATATATATTATAGATATATTATATAGTATTGAAACTGAGCAGTCTGTGAGTAACATTTCCAACCTTTCATTTTCCTCTTTCTTCACATTTTAGATACTTACCCCAATTATTTTTTTTCATACAAGTATTATTTCAATGGTGTGCAATATTCCACCTTTAAATTGATATATGATATGTAATGCTTTATTTAAAAACAAAATTTTACTTTGGTGACATCAGGTTTTCACAAATCTAAGCCAGACAACTCAGTTCAAACCAGCAAAATAATTAGGAAGGGGAGGAAAAGGTTAAAAGAGGACTTGGAAAGAGTCCATGGTAGACCCAAAGTAAGATGGACTGACAACATCTGAGAAATGCTACAGCAACATCAAATGATAAAGACTGAAACTGTCAGAAGGGGAATAACTAGAACCTTTTAATCTCCCTCGACACCCAAAGGGGTATAAAAGGAAGTGAAGAGAGAGTAAGAGAAGGGAGTGAGAGAGAGAAAGAAGGAGAAGTGTAAGATATAAAGTCTCAGCTGTTACAGGTGAAGGGAACAGCTTTCTTAGCCTCTGGGTCAGGGACTAATCTAGTACTTAACTTAACAGGAGCACATCCCTGTCAATCACAAAATCATAAACTTTTGAAAAGAAGCCACTGAATAATCAACTGGCCCTAAATGTCACATACTGCATGTACTACAAACAAGGCAACAACAGAGAGATAGTGTCAAGCAAGACATTGATGTTCACACCACATCTTATATGAGTTTCTCAGCTTCAATCTTTAATAAAACAGACTGATGACAGCCATGTACAAACTGACAAATATGATAACATTGCAAAGTCTATTAGAAACACTGCCACCAGCCAGACAAGCACTTATATTATTGGAGACTGAGAATCAGGAGCCAAACTCACAATGAGTAGGACTGGGAGACTGAGTAGACAAACTAGGAGAACGTACTTAACAGATCCATCAGCATGAATACTTTCTACAATATCTGATAATTAGGAGGGACTGAATATTTATGGTGGATCTGATCTGAACAACAGAAAGCCAATTCACGACATGCATATTTTAATATTTACATTCCCCTGCTAATCAATCAGACACATACAATCCTCTTATTTCAAATACATTTTTGCTACATCATTCACATACAATCCTCTTATTTCAAATACATTTTTGCTACATCGTTCACATACAATCCTCTTATTTCAAATACATTTTTGCTACATCGTTCACATACAATCCTCATATATCAAACCTTTTCTTGTAATGTATAAATTGCTATAAAAAACAATTTTGACATTTCACACACTTATGAAGAAATGAACATGGAATCCAAACATTTCTCTTACAGACAATTCCTCCTACATTCATCGCCTACATTTCTCTTACAGACAATTCCTCCTACATTCATCGCCTACATTTCTCTCACAGACAATTCCTCCTACACTCATCGCCTACATTTCTCTCACAGACAATTCCTCCTACATTCATCGCCTACATTCATCGCCTACATTTCTCTCACAGACAATTCCTCCTACATTCATCGCCTACATTTCTCTCACAGACAATTCCTCCTACATTCATCGCCTACATTTCTCTCACAGACAATTCCTCCTACATTCATCGCCTACATTTCTCTCACAGACAATTCCTCCTACATTCATCGCCTACATTTCTCTCACAGACAATTCCTCCTACATTCATCGCCTACATTTCTCTCACAGACAATTCCTCCTACATTCATCGCCTACATTTCTCTCACAGACAATTCCTCCTACATTCATCGCCTACATTTCTCTTACAGACAATTCCTCCTACATTCATCGCCTACATTTCTCTCACAGACAATTCCTCCTACATTCATCGCCTACATTTCTCTCACAGACAATTCCTCCTACATTCATCGCCTACATTTCTCTCACAGACAATTCCTCCTACATCCATTGCCAACATTCCTCACACAATAGACCCACACCTACATCCATCACCTACATTTCTCTCACAGACAATTCCTCCTACATTCATCGCCTACATTTCTCTCACAGACAATTGCTTCAACATCCATCACCTATATTCCTCTCACAGAAACCTACTACACTGACTGCATTCCACTCACAAACAACTCCTCCTACATCCATTGCCTACATTCCCCTCACATTAGACACACCTACATCCATTGCCAACATTCCTCACACAATAGACCCACACCTACATCCACTGTCTACATTCCCCTCACATTAGACACAACTACATTCATTGCCTACATTTCTCACACAATAGACCCACACCTACATCCATTGCCTACATTCCCCTCACATTAGACACAACTACATTCATTGCCTACATTCTCACACAATAGACCCACACCTACATCCATTCCTACATTCCCTCACATTAGACACAACTACATCATTGCCTACATTTCTCACACAATAGACCCACACCTACATCCATTGCCTACATTCCCCTCACATTAGACACAACTACATTCATACATTTCTCACACAATAGACCCACACCTACATCCATTGCCTACATTCCCCTCACATTAGACACAACTACATCATTGCCTACATTTCTCACACAATAGACCCACACCTACATCCATTGCCTACATTCCCCTCACATTAGACACAACTACATTCATTGCCTACATTTCTCACACAATAGACCCACACCTACATCCATTCGCTACATTCCACTCACATTAGACACACTTACATCCATCGCCTACATTCCCCTCACATTAAACATACCTACATCCATCGCCTACATTCCTCTCACAATAGACCCACAACTATTCCACACAACATCTATATCATTCTCACTTACACTCTTCTGCTTCTCCTTGTACTCTTTAGGGTTACTTCCTTGAGGAGCAAATTGGTTTGGATTTTCAATTTTGATGTGTGCAGCACCAGGCCTGCCAGGTGCATCTCCCTCTGACACCCACTGAAAGCAACACAAATTTTCATCAATTCTGAATAAGCCAAATAATGGAATAATTTTTATTTTCACATATAGAATATTAAGCACTGCATTTTTGTTTATATAAACACTATCATTGTATTATTTATTTTCTTTTATTTATAACATTGTATTATACAGAAATAAACAAAGGATTATAATGGCAAAAAACAATTTAAAGCCATAAAAAATACTAACATCAAGGCAAATACAGTAGGCCTAAAGCTAAGAATAGCAAAACATTATCTCTTCTTAACATTCCTGTACAGTGCAGAAACATGGACATTAGACAAGAAAACCAAACAGAAAACTGAAGCCTTTGAAATTTGGATTTATAGAAGAATGAGAAGAATTGGATGGAAAGAAAAGAAAACAATGAAGTTTTAAAACAACTAAAAATGAAAGGAGAACAACTAAACATAATTCAAGCAAAATTTTTGGGGCTTGTTAAAAAGACACAGCAGCCCACTAAAAGTAATCTTGGATAGGAAAATACAAGGTAAGGGAGGCAGAGACAGACCAAGGCTAATAGGGACAAGACAGTCTCCAACATGTGGCACTATCAAAGCAAGAGACAGAGCAGAATGGGGCTCTATGATAGCCAAACTTCATTGAGGAGATGGCACTCAATAATGATGATAAATTTAAATAAAGCTACTACCTTCCAACACCCCCTATGTTTTCCAATCCAAATAAAATATAGTTCATTAATAATTTTTCTTTTGAAAAAAAATAAAGATGATGAAATTATTTACCCCCAAAAAACATACACAAAACATAAAGGGGGTACAACCTTGGGTGATGTTTGACCAAGGCATGACAATAAATACATTTAACAATAACTCTATTTCAGATAGTGATTCTGAAACTGTAAACAATAATGTAAACTATGAGCTATGGCATATTTCTAAAGCTGAATTAGAAAAGTACAACAAATGTTGAACAATTAAAAAGTACTCAAACTTCAAATTTCTGACCTACCCTGGTTATCTTTTTTGGAGTAGTTGTACCAATTTCATCTATTTCTGTCTTTTTGTATGCGTTTGGAGTTGTCAACCACCCAGCCTTGAAGCATTTTTTTGCCTATCCCTTGCAGCTTGTAATGGAGACCTAGAGACAGTCAAATGAAGTACATTAAAAAATCAATGCCACAATTATGCACAAAAGACATCCAAATACAGAGACAGGTATCAAGATTTATATTTAATAGAATACAAGATTGTCTTCACTTAAGCTACAGTGGCAAAAAGGTTAGTGCACTCATCTGGTGCAATGTAGTCCAGGTTCAATTCCTAACTGTAGTGGATTTATGACTGACATACCTTCAGGGCCACCTTAGTGGATCACAGATTTTCTTTGGAAAGTAAAGCAGCCTGTGTGGTTACCAGGGGCTTGACCATGGTCAGGGAGAAAAGAATAGTCACTCTCACCTGCCACGCATGTCATAGAGTCACTCTCACCTGCCATGCATGTCGTAGAGTCACTCTCACCTGCCATGCATGTCGTAGAGTCACTCTCACCTGCCATGCATGTCGTAGAGTCACTCTCACCTGCCATGCATGTCATAGAGTCACTCTCACCTGCCATGCATGTCATAGTCACTCTCACCTGCCACACATGTCGTAGAGTCATTCTCACCTGCCATGCATGTCATAGTCACTCTCACCTGCCATGCATGTCGTAGAGTCACTCTCACCTGCCATGCATGTCATAGAGTCACTCTCACCTGCCACGCATGTCGTAGAGTCACTCTCACCTGCCATGCATGTCGGGGAGTCACTCTCACCTGCCATGCATGTCATAGTCACTCTCACCTGCCATGCATGTCATAGAGTCACTCTCACCTGCCATGCATGTCATAGTCACTCTCACCTGTCATGCATGTCATAGAGTCACTCTCACCTGCTACACATGTCATAGTCACTCTCACCTGCCATGCATGTCGTAGAGTCACTCTCACCTGCCACGCATGTCGTAAGAATCAACTTTGGAAGATGGGGTTACAGTCTTCACCTGTGCTACAGAGTTTGTGCATCTGAGCTGAAGCCAGGATCTGAGCACTATATAAAGTTGTCCATTGTGCAATGAAGATGATCTGTCAACTAAAGTGGCCTAGCATAAGAGTGACAATATCTTCTACACATGTACAGTGGTGATCATGGACTAATACTGGTATAAATATCCCACACCTCATAAGGCACAAGTGTCATGAATATCCCACACCTCATAAGGCACAAAGTGTCTTGAATATCCCACACCTCATAAGGCACAAAGTGTCACAAATATCCCTAGCTTTCTTTTCACTCACTATATTCATACTTAATTACAACACTAGTGATCATATTCATTCATAATATATAAAAACTTCAGCACATCTAATTTTTATTCCCAATTTTCTCTCTACCTCAAATTTATGCTGTTTTATCCACCGGAGCATTTCACACAAAATTTAGTTTTAATAAATCTAGGTTGGAAAATTCCACAGCAGCTTGAGGACAAGTTGTCTTAAGCAACATTCACAAAGACCATCAACGCACATTTTCACAAAGTAAAGCTTTCACAGCAGGTTTTCAGAGTTCTTATTTCTGTCACAATGAAACAAAACAATGTTTTAGATAGAGTAATAATTTTTACAAGTAAAGATAAACGTCTCTTGATACAGCTCAAATCTAGTGATGTGTTATTAGTCACCACGGTTTTTCCAGTTTGTGCAAATTTGCTAAAATAACAATAACACGCTTAGTCCATGTGAATCCTAATATAAAATGTATAGTCTCAGCAGAATTTGTGAAATATGTGAATCCTAATATAAAATGTATAGTCTCAGCAGAATTTGTGAAATATGTGAATCCTAATATAAAATGTATAGTCTCAGCAGAATTGTTGCAAATGGCATGTGGACACATATTGTGGTCAAACTTTTCAGATGGAAAATCCTTATTTCACTGTCTAAAAATAACTTCATCTACGAGAACTAATTTAATGAGAACTACTGTGTACCCACCTGGTCACAGAGAAATTATTCTTAAATGTTATGGTCTAAATATGAAGTTACTACAAAGAAATAATACCAGAAGAGAACCAGATCTTAGATATTATTATTTTGTTAAATGAATATGCAATCAAACCCATAAAGCTGATTGTATACTATATGACACTCACGACTATTTTTTTTTTCAGATAGTATAATCTTTCTGAACCTCATTATTGATTAACCTAGCAGTTTTTTGTAGAGAAGAACACATGTTGAGTCAAACATCTTTTGGCAACTTCAAAGGTATAGTCTTATTCAGGTTTGTCTTTACAATAAACTCATCATCATCATCACGTACCGGGCCTGCTGGCGTAGGTGATCATGTCTCTCCACAACTTTCAATCTCGGCAGCTATTTACCATTTCTGTTGTTGACCTTCTGCCAAGCCATTCTCTTAAGCTGTCTGTTATTTTTTCTCTTTGCTTCCCTCTATCTCTTAGTCCCTCAATTTTTCCAGTTGTTACAATATATTCCAGTTGTTCTCTTCTCATTACATGGCCAAAAAATTATGATTGTTTCTTCCTAATATTGGAAATTAGCTCTCTTTTTGCTTTGACCTCTCTCAGAACATCTTCATTACTCTTCTCAGCTGTCCATGGTACTCTCAACATTCTTCTGTAAAACCACATTTCTACAGACTCCAGTGATTTTCTTGTCTGTTGTCCTTTGTCCATGATTCGCATCCATATGTTAAGACTGGCTCTATGTAACATATAAGAACTTTTTTTCTAGTTTCTATTATAAAAAATGGATTGCATAGTATCTTCCTCATTTTTTGGAAAGCTGCTTTTGCCTGAATCATTCTGCATCTCACCTCTTTTGTACATCTTCCGTCTGAGGTTAACAAAGTTCCTAAATATTTAAATTCATTTACCTGTTTTAATATTGTTCCACTTGTCTTTATTTTGCACTGAGGTGATGTCTTTTTCTTTGTTGTTACCATTACCTCCTTCTTTTTGCTATTAAGGCTGAGTCCTTTATTTTTGCTTTCTTTCACTATAATGTCCAACACTTCTTGTAACTCATTTTCACTCTTAGCGATTAAGACTGTATCATCAGCATACCTTAGATTATTTATGTTATGACCTCCAATTGTTATTCCAGGTATGCCCCTTATAGATCTTAAAATAATATCACTATAAATATTAAACAAATCTGGTGACAGCACACAACCTTGTCTAACACCCTGTTTTATTTGTTGAAACATTCCCAATTGGTTTCTAGTTCTTATGGCTGATGTTTGTTGCCAGTACATGTTCTTTATTATTCTTAGATCTTTGCTGTCTACGTTTATGCTTTCTAAAATGTTGATTATTTCTTGGTGCTTTACTTTGTCAAATGCCTTGGTGTAATCTATGAAACATAGGTATAGATCTGTTTTCATCTCTATGACTCTTTTTACTAAAGATCTTATGATATAAATGGCATTGCTTGTTCCTTTATCTCAAATAAAACCACACTGTTCATCGCTAATTTCTGGACAGATTTTGTTTCGCACTCTTCGCATGATGATTCTTAGCAATATCTTTGTCATACGACTCATAAGGCTTATTGTGTGATCATCATCGCATTCAATCGCACCCGATTTCTTTGGTAGGGCTATGAATATTGATTTGAGCATGTCGTCTGGTATATATCCACTGTTGTAGATATCATTCAATATTTTTGTTATTATTTCTATTCCAAAATTACCCATGGCTTCAATCTCTTCTTTAGTTATATTATCTGGTTCAGGAGCTTTGCCTGCTTTCATATTGTGCAAGGCGTCTTCCACTTCTTCTCTGAGTATTTCTGGTCCTTCTCCATTATCCTTAATATTTACTTCCGTTCGTTCATCATTATAAAGATCTTTAATGTATTCTGCCCATCGTTCCCTTATGTTTTCTTGATCAATCAAAAGTTCTCCTTCCTTAGATCTTAGACATCCAGTTTTGATCTGTGTTTTTCTTCCTGTTAATTCCTCAATTTGTTTGTATATAGCTTTAGCATCTCCTTTTTGTTGCATTTCAATCTCTTTGCATCTCTTTTTTAGCCATGCTTCTTTTGCTTCATTGCATTTTACTACAATTTCTTTATTTAATCTCTTATACTCATCTTTATTTTCTTTATTTCTTCTTCTTGTATCCATTAGCTGCAAAATGTCATCTGTCATCCATTTCTTTCTAGAATTTGTCCTCACTGTGGTATGAACTCTTTTGATGTTTGTTGTATTGATTCTTTTAGCATTTCCCACTGTTCATCAATGCGTTGTATCTTCTCTATTGCATTGTACCGGTTCTGAATTGTGATTTTATATTTCTCTTGCAACTTCTTGTCTGATTTTAGTAAATCTAAATTTAACTTGATGTTAAATGAGACTCGTTTTGTTGTTTTTAATTTTACTCTAAGCTTTCCCACAACTGGTACATGATCACTATTGCAATCTGCCCCTGGTCTAGTTTTCAACACACACCAGACTGTTTCTAAATCTATTGCTTATCATTATATAATCAATTTGATTACGCGCGTTGTCCCCTGGGCTTTTCCATGTCCACAGACATCTTGGATGTTGCTTAAACCAGGTGTTTCCTATCATCATGTTGTATGTTCTTGCCCAGTCAATAAGTTTCTCACCCTTTCATTCCTCTCGCCTAAGCCATAATGACCAACTACTTCCTCAACTCTTTCCTTTTCTACTTTTGCGCTAAAATCCCCTAGAACTATGGTGTTTTCATGTGGCTTGCATTTATGAAGTGCCTCATTTAACTCGTAAAATTTATCAATTGTTTCCTCTAGACTGCTGTTGGTGCATAAACTTTGTATAAGATTTATTGGCTTTCCATTCAATTTCACTAAAAGACTCTGTCAGATATTGGGTAAAAGCCTTTCTCTGTTCTTGCTCGTTCTGCAACCAAGATGATACCTACTCCTCTTTGGTGTTCAGTACCTCCAGAATAGATTATTTTATGTTTATCAGAATACATCTCCCCTGATCCGGTGTATCTCATTTCGCAAAGTCCCAGTAATTGTAAACCCATTCTTTTCATTTCTTGTATGGTGTTTTCTAAATACATATATAAGTACAATAAACTAGTGAAACAATAATCTTACGCATATTTGGAGTGAATGTAGTCCCCATCAAAGATATAGGTGAAGGAACTTGATGATGGTGGGATCTCCACTTCACTGTTTGACCGTTCCTTCCTTTCTTGTTTAACAATTGGCATTTTGTATGGGTAACCAGTTCTATAGCCCTGTTTCAAATATCAAAATAAGATGATATGTTATGGCTTAGCAATTCATAAGGTTAAATTAAACTCAGAGGTTAGTCAAACTAGAAAATATAATAAAACAAGCACTTGTGATCAAACCGCTTCCTACATTATCAGTCTGAAGTTATTACGTGTATATTTTTTCAAATGGTTTATATGTTAACATTTTTTTTTTCAAGTAATAGATTACTTAAAGATGGAGTGCCATGATCAGGTTACGTGAAGCCATGGGAGCAGGTGGTGTTGTGGAAGCAGCAGACAAGTAGTGGCGGTTATGGTCTTCCATCCATGATGGAAGGAGGAGGGTCTTAATTGCAGAGACAAGGCTGTGATCTCCAGACTAGTGCATTCACTGCCACCCTGGGAAGGATTGAGCTCCACTAGGTTACCTAAATTTGTTTGACACAAATGACATATTCATTTTTCTATACACCTGCAAAACAGGAACCCTTATAGCAAAGCTACAGAACAAAATACATGAATATGGAAATGAGATGTTACTGAAATGTTTTTGACATCTCTTATTTCAGTGAGATAAGTACTTGACTTTCATCTCTTACTTCAGTGAGATAAAGTACTTGACTTTCATCTCTTATTTCAGTGAGATAAGTACTTGACTTTCATCTCTTATTTCAGTGAGATAAGTACTTGATTTTCATTTCTTATTTCAGTGAGATAAATACTTAACTTTCATCTCTTATTTCAGTGAGATAAGTACTTGACTTTCATCTCTATGTGTTGTTTTGTATTGGATGAAGGCTTTTTGTCAAAAGGTCATAGTTTGTCTTTGAGTTATTTGTGAGTAATCATCATTGTACTCCGAACATGTCTATAGGTGCTCAAATCCCCTCCTCAGCAAGTCCCGCAGTGTCCAGCGACTGACGACTCTAGTTCTATGTTGGTTGAGAAGTCTTCTGTGTTGGTTGATAAGTCTGATAAGAGTTTGTCTTGTCTCTCTACAGGTAAAGCTGCTTAAACCATTTTATGATTACTTTACATTTTGTTTTGCAGTTCTGCCCACGATATTGAATATAGTATATATTTTATATTTAAGCATATCCCTTGTTTCGTCCATCCCTTGTTTAGACCAAATTAAACAGTTAGCAAATGGATGTATCCTTTAACTTTTGGAGTGCATGATGATCTTTTGACTATTGCGAAAAAACACAAGGTTAAATAGTTTGGCTACATTACTCGATCATCTGGCCTGGTAAAGACCATTATGCAAGGAACTATGAAAAAGTAGACAGACAAAAAAAGATGGGAAGATATCAAAGAATGGACAGGCCCCTACTTTGCAAGGTCCCAAAAAAAATTACTGAAAATATAAATAAAGTGAGAAGATTAACAAAGTCTGTCAGTGGCAACAATCCCAGGGATATGGGATGAAGAAGAATAGATTTATTCAATGAAGTAAAAAAAGTGTGATCTCTTGAAAATCCAAGATGGCGGGTGTTTTATATTCGGAGTGTAGATTGTGTGATTAAATATAGTGTTTCCAACGAGATATAATTTTCAGAAAGTTGTGTAAAGTGTTCTACCAAGGAGGAGGATAAGAACTGATAAGTACTTTTTTAAATGTAACCAACTAAAGTTTTATATTTAGACCGTAAAAGATCGCATGTGAGACCTTAGCGATCACACACGTGGGGGGAAACATCAGCCGGGCTAAACCCCCATCGTGTGTTTCTCTTAAACTAAGCCCTTAACTTACGACTGACTTAGCAGGTCGGTAAGGGATAATTGTATTTATGCTCAGAGAAATACATAGAATATGGAGATCAAAGTAGCAACGATAAACATATGCGGGATAAAAAATAAGAAAACTATAGAAGGCAGACAACTAAAACAAGAAGAGGAATTCAAATACCTAGGAAGTCTAATGACAAACGACAATTCCCAAACAGCAGAGATAGAATCAAGATGCAACAAAGCTTGTCAAATCATTGGACAGTTATCACCACTATTATCCAACAAGGAAATAACTCTGGAGGCAAAACGAGCACTATACAATACAATCTTCATTCCAACGTTGTGCTACCAATGCCAGACCTGGACTCTAGATGCAAGAACAATAACAAAAAATAACCTCTACAGAGATGAAATGTGTTAGACGAATGACAGGAAACAGTCTGAGAGATAAGATCAGAAATGAAGAACTGAGAAAAAGCTAGGAATAGCCCCAGCCATAGAATATATAAGGAAACAACAGATAAAATGGTTCGGCCACGTGACAAGGCAGAAAGAACAAAACACAACACAACGAGCCTTCAACAAACGTTGTGAGAACAACAGACCCAAGGGTCGACCACGAAAAGATGGATCGATGGAATATTAGAAGCACTAGGAAACATAACAGCAGCAGAGGCGAACAGAAGAGCAAAAGGCCGCAAATTATATCTCCCCTCGACGCTGAAAGGCAGATGAGGAAGGAAAGAAGAAGAAGAAGTAAAAAAAATATTTTCACTACCGGTTCATTATTTAGATGTGGGTATGTACTTTCAGGTGTCAAAATAAACATATAAAAGGCAGGGTGGCTAGAACAAGGTTGTTGACAGTTTTAAAGGGTTTGTTCTTGAATAGTACTGGTGGTAGGTAAATTAAAACTCTGGTTTATAATGACAAAATGTCTTCTGCTCTCAGTCAGCAAAACTGTGATGTTACAAAGTCCAGATTTTTTAAAATTACTAAAGTACAAAAATGTTGGAAAAATAAACAGGAAACTTTTATTATGGGAAAAAAAAGCAGATCAATTTGCTCCATTCGTAGATATGGGAAAGAACATAACAGAAGCAGGAGAGGAAAAGTATATATGTTATCTTTCCTATTAATACAACATTAATGTTTTTATATTTGTACTATTGTCTTATCTCATTTAGAAAGACTATCAGTTGACTAGTGAGCTTTTGTGATTGAAAACAATAACTCAATACACTTTTTGTTATGACTATCAAATATTTCACTAAAGACACCAGTGATTGATCAGCACTTACGGAATTATCCAATGTTCTCATCAAAGCCTCAAACTCCAGTTCTCCTATCTTCCATTTGCGCTCCTTTGGATCTACCTCCCCTTGTTTGGCTGCTGTTTTATGAGCTTGTTCTCGGACTTCTTCGCTGGGGATCACAATGTTGTCTAAGCCCAGGGGTATGGCTTTAACCTATAAAATAAACAGAATCTTGTATAGATTTTATTTAAAAAAAAAAAAAACTACAGTACTTTCCATTTTAAAATATTCGCAAACTTCTTTTTCATTTGTCTTGTCACCTGGTGTATATAAACTCTAGATTACAAGACATATCTGTAACTGTCCCAGTTACAAGACCATAGTAAAAATTCAAAGTAACATTAAATGCTCTAAAAATAGTAATTTCTCTGAACTTTTGACACAGTCCTATCTGTTCACATCACACTAGGAAAAACATGGGGACTCAAAATTCCTGGCTCAGGTTGATTTATGACCTGAGTTTCACCGCAAGGACCAGACATGTTACAATGTCTATCGGTACTATAGCTGTAAGTCTGTCAGTATGTTTGGCGACCCATAGTGTTATTCGCTGTGTTTCCCGCGTGAGTCTGAGCCACAAAGGGTTGTTTGATGTCAGCCAATGACCAGGAAATTTGCCTGGTCACAGAAAGAAAGAAAAAAAAGGGAAAAAAAAAGAAAGGAAAAACTGCCAATTTCTTGAAAATTGACAATTTTTCCCCACATAAAACGATATATCTCACGATCTCATTACAAAAAAAATAAAAAAATAAAAAAATTACAACAGCAACGGAAACAAATTAAACACTTATGGGTCACCAAAAGTAGTAATTAGGCAGGTACATGGAGGGTGGTTAAGTTTGAATACAGAAAAATGTCAAATTTTGAGGAATTTGTATTTTCATGAGATACATTTTACAGCAGTCAATTTAGGGTTAATATGCTCAAGCATAACTGCTTTATTCTTTATTAATTTTACAAACATTTTGAGATAATGATAATAAAATATTAAGCATCTATTATCAGCATCATCAACTACCACCCCTGCTGGCATAGGTGATCACATCTCTCCACAACTTTCTATCTCTGCAGTTTATCAAAACTATTGTTGACTTTCTACCAAATCATTCTCTTACACTGTCTGGTATCTTTTCACTCTTCTTTCCTCAACTTTTCCTGTTGTCACAAAATATTCCAAATGTACAAACAAAATAAAAATTGGTTCAGCCATCTAATGAAATGTCAGCAGCTGCCATAACAGACATACAACGGCAGTGGATGGAAAACTGTGACTCAACAATACTTCATTAAGCATATTTATAGTAATATGTATTTACTTACTACTCATTGCCATATTTATAATTTCATTTAATCTATTAATATATTATATGCTCTAACCTCCTCATACCAAGCCTACAATCTGCCTCTGTACACTGATTTTCTTTAGCACATTAAAGTTTACAATTTTTAGATTAACCCAACCAGTAAGGTACTTTGTAATGAATAGGTGTTCAAACAATGGATTATAGCTTAATGTTTATCAACAATAAGCCATCAGCACATTAACCTCAAAAGAAACATAAAAAATTAACTAATACTTCAATCCGGCTATGAAATTTTAAAAGAAACATAAAAAAACTAAACTAATACTTCAATCCAGCAATGAAATTGAGTATATTCAAAGCAATCTGTAGGAATTCCCATTTAATTTTATTAATGGACCTAGTGCCCTTGTTTACACAGTCTGGTAAACATGCCCCTCTGGAGCTTTAAGAAACCTGTGTTTGCATTCTGCACAGATATTGAAAAGAGTAGTTTGATAAACCCAATAATTCAGAAACTGGTAGAACATTCACCTTTAGCTATCTATTCATTTATATTCCCCGAATAAACTAGTTTTATAGCAATACAATTCCTTAAGTCTATTTACCAAAATTATGACTCATCTCCAATTATTTATATTTCTAGTGATTCTATTTAATATAAAAGATCTAATTCTTTGAGCATATTTTTATGCTGTCCATCAACTACTGGATTTCCCAGGTATCTTGAACCTTTACAACACTTTTCTGGTCTCAGTTTTAACTTAATGCACCTCCTGTCCATCCAAGCCATTAGAATTGACATTGATTGATGATTTCACAAAATGTTACAATTTGTCAGTTTAACATACAACAACCATTAATAAACATAAATATACCATTACTAATATTTAATAGTCCAAATGTATGTGTTTCATGGTTGTTAGAGAAATTAGTCAACTACATTATGTCCAGCATATACAAACATGAATTAAACTAGATCAGCAATTCTTAACCTTTGCTCAGAGACCATGTTGAGGAAGGGGGTGGGAGAAAATGTCCTCAAAGACTTGATGAAATGTTTTGGTCTTCTGCAGTTAAAATAATAATAAAAAATTAATTAATTAAAAAGAGGGCGGTAGGGAGAAAAAAACTAATCTTTATGGCATTATCTCATTTCTGGGTTCTGCTGAGGAGACTTATAGGACTGGAGAATGAAGGTCATTTGTCCAGTTCATTTGCCATGAGGTGTAGTTTTTATTTCACCCACAAATATAAAAAAAATGTTGACGCTGCAATGATTCGAACTTGCCCTCTCCTAATTCAATGGTTTGTCAGCAAATATCAAGGAACAATTATTATTAGAAATGTGCATGTCCCACTATTTTGACAACTCACAAGCACAATAAAGCAACCTTACAGAGCTACATTAGTTATGCCTACAAGATAAATGTTTTCAAAAACAATACGCTTCACCAACTTGGTGGTACACACTACAGCTGAAGAAGTACTGAACAGTTTAAACAAGCTTTAAATATCCCCCAACATGGACTGGTTGAAAGTCTAGGGCATATGCAACGTATGGAATGCTTACTGGACATGTATCACAGATTAAGGAAATCGGAAATCATACAGTCAGTGATTTGGAATCACTGCTGATTGCACAGGCAAGCTCTAGTTGTCAAGAAGATATTAGGAAAAAATGTAAACAGACCTTAAATGAATTAGTCAATATCTTTAAAAAAACAAATCATTAAAGTAAAGACTTATTGAACAGGTTTGCATAGATATGGGAACACTACAAACTTTTGCTACATTGTGAGGCTCATGGGCAATCACACAGTAAAGATTTGTCTCATTTATTGAAATTGAAAGCAGAGATGACACCTCAGCACTCACTTAATAGATTATTCCTAGTTAGTTAAATTAGAATATATATCCCTGCCCATTGTGGCATAGCTTGAAATGAAGAGGCTAACAAACCATCAGAAGGTCAAAGTAGAGCTGAGAGATTCTAGCTGTTGTCTTTTATTGCATCAAAAGCAGGTTCTCATGAAGGATGGTCTTGGCTTCAAATATCTTTTTCAACATTATATCAATGGTAGCCATCAGATCCCTTACAGAGAATGAGAGGTTCATCCAGAACATGGACCTATGGCAAAATACAAGGTGGGTCCTGTGCAAGGTTGGACATTGGAAGTCTACAATTTCTGACCTATGGCTCGAAAGGACAATAGAGAGAAATCAATGAAGGAAGCAAAAACACAAATCAAAGAACTATATAAAAATGCAAGGTAGACTAGAACAAAGAGTAAGTTCCAACAAGATCTTATCCTGAACCTAATGTGAGTACAACAAACTCAGATCTTCTGAGTGAGAAACAGGCAGATAGTTGCAGTGCAGTGGTAAAGCTGGTAGCAGGAGCAAGTAGTGGGCCGTAATTTACACTACTACAAGGTATGGTGACAGCTTTACAAAAAAGGAACACAACAAAAACGACCTTCCTCAGAAAACGAGAACGACACAACAATAACAGTGCTGCTGTAACTATAAATGTAAGTTGGTAAATAGGGATCATGCTTTACTCAAATCTGACTCCAATCAGGCCACTGTGGACTGATAATGTCCAGTTTACAGGAGGCATCCCCATAGTGTAAATGTCAAGCCAGTTTACAGACTTTAGAACATGTTCTTCAAACATGCGAACTGTACAGATCTAAGAACCAAATTCTGACTCCAAGATAGAAAATTTGTGGACAAACTAGGGGTTTATTAATGATGACTTTCTAACTAAATTCATAGAGGTGTTTCATCTTTATGTGTAATATACTAAGCAAAGTAAACTGAACACTGAAGAAAAATAAAATGAACATATCTTCTTCACCCATTTAAGTATGCTCAACTTAGATCTCCAAGGAGAAAAAAATTATAAAGCTTTTTAAAGTCCAAAAGATCAATCGAAGCATTGATTTTTAAAAATGTGAATTGTAACATTATCGCCTAGCAGGGAAACTGTGAGACATTTCCAAACCTCACAATTTTTCTTAGTTCCACCAATGAAGAGTGTGTTGTGAGGACAAATTTTTTATTGCACAATATTTGGGGGATGGATAATTTCTTGTTTCTCATGCACATAAAACCTGGATTGTCTTACTTTTTATCAATCTTCTTTTGCTTTTCAGCATCGAGAGAATATGTAGTGTTTCTTTTCATCAATTTTACTTACTTTCTCTGAGCACATATTCTTTACTCCCTGTCAATTTTCTAGGCCTGTGACAGGTTAAGGGCTTATTACTGCTCAAGGGTAACCCACCATCCTTTGATTTTACTGGTATACTGTGGCTTTGCTTACTGACTGCTAGAACTGGATTAAAGATATATTTCCATAAAGTAAATTTGTGTGAACTAGAGGGGCTCACAGTAGTAGAGAAAGATAAGCTCATAGATAGCTCATTCTACTAGCTCATAGAATGCACAGATAAGTAATAAAGTTCAAGGAACAAACTTTTTCAAATTACAGGAACTACTGAAGAGGGCTATGGAAGTAATTATAACTTTCATAATGTTGTGATTATGTCAAAAATCATTCTCTGTAACTTCAAAATAAGTACAGAAACTGTTTGAAAATTTGAAACATAAGTTGCAGCAATGAAAGCTGTTACAGCAAGGTGTGTTAGTGAAACACAGCACCAACTTTCTCATTATGTGAATATAATATGTTCCACATTTTACCACCCAACTAATAGTTAATGAGGTATAATTTTGTAGAAATTATATTCAAATTATTGTATAGCTGTCATTTCCTTGTGACATTTTGTGTAGGTGTGTCACACTAATTATTTATGTGATTGTAATTTCAATCTCACAAGAAAGAATTAAAAGCAACTATTATTATTATTATTAATATACTAGTATTGCTGCTACTGTTGTAGCTATATGCCTTACAAGAAATATTTACACTAAAAAGAGAAAAACAGCATTTACTTATGTCTCATTTCTCTCCAAATTTAAATATGCTTCATGAGAAACTTTAAATATACATTCTTTGTTCTTCCTGGTTTCAGTTTTCTTCTTCTTAGCATTTACCCATTGAGTGAGTGTAGGTGTGTTCTGTCGCTAGTTTATGCAAAGCCAAGATATCTGTGTATTTCAGCCCAACACATCAATCTTAAGCATCGAGCTTGGCAATTGTTTCCAGACATCAGCTACTTTTGGCTTATTCTTTTTGACTAGGTGCTGGATGGTCTAGAGGTGAGACGTCAGCCTTTAGACAAGAAGGTCCAGGTTCGATTCCCACAACAGGCGGTGGAAAATAAGAAAAAAAAATGGAATCTGTGGCCTTACCCTCCCATGGTCTCTGGGTAGTGACATCTGATGTCTAGCCCTCTCAGAAATGGTGAAAAACAGGAGGACCTGTGTGTATTCTGTGCACATTAAAGAACCCTTGGCAGTTGGAAATTAAAAAAAGTATAGGCCAAAGAAAGGTCGCTGCCTAGGCAAAATTAATAGGAAAAATATATACAAAATGTTAAAAATCTCAAAGATTAGAGAGTACCTCTGAAGTCGAAGAATATCTGCCTGTATGGTGGTGGACACCTGAGCACACGGCTACCAGTGTGAGAAATAACAAAAGTGATATTCACGTAAAATTCAGTCCCTTAGAACTTCACTAGAGATATAATGCTGGTGAATGCAAACAATATAACAATGTCAAACACTCTGACACACACCTGTAAGAACATCACTGTAAGCATACTAGATTGCATGTTGAAAGATAATGATTACGGTGAATTTTAAAAAAAATGATTCCCAACGTTTGAACAATAACTAATGGGACAAAGCAGAACCTACCTGGGCCTCACATGCTGCCATCACATTAAAGGTGTAGTGGAAAGCTTCCTCCACGGTCTCACCACAAGACAGAACTCCACGGTTACGAAGAATCAACACCTGATTCATATAAGATATTTAATGAAAGCTAAATTGTTTATGTAAAATAGTGTTTAGTTTGTACAATAATAATCTAATAAGAAAATAAGCTATCACTGGTGTTTCAAAGATTTTTGTGAGAGATAATGTCATTTATTGTGAGGACATGGTGTCTATGTGGCACTAATTGCAATTAATCTTCTGATATACCTGTCAAAGGTTTGAGATATTTTGCGAATAGTGTTTACAGTTAACCCTATATTACGATTCCATCATAAAAATTACCACCTCAAAATAAAAATTCTTGAAATTTGACAGTTTGCTGCAAGCAAACATTCCCCCCCCCCCTCCCCCCCCCCCCCCCCTTTCACCCAATAAATTTCTAATTACTACTTCCGGTGACCCCTGAGTATTGGATTTGTTTCCTTTAATGTTGGATTTTGTTTTCAAGTGTGTCATAAAAAGTATGACAGTTATGTAGAAAGGGGGCAGCTTTTTTTTGTTTTCAAGTGTGTCATAAAAAGTATGACAGTTATGTAGAAAGGGGGCACCTTTTTTTTGTTTTCAAGTGTGTCATAAAAAGTATGACAGTTATGTAGAAAGGGGGCACCTTTTTTTTTGTTTTCAAGTGTGTCATAAAAAGTATGACAGTTATGTAGAAAGGGGGCACCTTTTTTTTGTTTTCAAGTGTGTCATAAAAAGTATGACAGTTATGTAGAAAGGGGGCACCTTTTTTTTTGTTTTCAAGTGTGTCATAAAAAGTATGACAGTTATGTAGAAAGGGGGCACCTTTTTTTTGTTTTCAAGTGTGTCATAAAAAGTATGACAGTTATGTAGAAAGGGGGCACCTTTTTTTTGTTTTCAAGTGTGTCATAAAAAGTATGACAGTTATGTAGAAAGGGGGCACCTTTTTTTTGTTTTCAAGTGTGTCATAAAAAGTATGACAGTTATGTAGAAAGGGGCACCTTTTTTTTGTTTTCAAGTGTGTCATAAAAGTATGACAGTTATGTAGAAAGGGGGCACCTTTTTTGTTTTCAAGTGTGTCATAAAAAGTATGACAGTTATGTAGAAAGGGGGCACCTTTTTTTTTGTTTTCAAGTGTGTCATAAAAAGTATGACAGTTATGTAGAAAGGGGGCACCTTTTTTTTGTTTTCAAGTGTGTCATAAAAAGTATGACAGTTATGTAGAAAGGGGGCACCTTTTTTTTGTTTTCAAGTGTGTCATAAAAAGTATGACAGTTATGTAGAAAGGGGGCAGCTTTTTTTGTTTTCAAGTGTGTCATAAAAAGTATGACAGTTATGTAGAAAGGGGGCACCTTTTTTTTGTTTTCAAGTGTGTCATAAAAAGTATGACAGTTATGTAGAAAGGGGGCACCTTTTTTTTGTTTTCAAGTGTGCCATAAAAAGTATGACAGTTATGTAGAAAGGGGCACCTTTTTTTTGTTTTCAAGTGTGTCATAAAAAGTATGACAGTTATGTAGAAAGGGGCACCTTTTTTTTGTTTTCAAGTGTGTCATAAAAAGTATGACAGTTATGTAGAAAGGGGGCACCTTTTTTTTGTTTTCAAGTGTGTCATAAAAAGTATGACAGTTATGTAGAAAGGGGGCACCTTTTTTTTGTTTTCAAGTGTGTCATAAAAGTATGACAGTTATGTAGAAAGGGGGCACCTTTTTTTTGTTTTCAAGTGTGTCATAAAAAGTATGACAGTTATGTAGAAAGGGGGCACCTTTTTTTTGTTTTCAAGTGTGTCATAAAAAGTATGACAGTTATGTAGAAAGGGGGCACCTTTTTTTTGTTTTCAAGTGTGTCATAAAAAGTATGACAGTTATGTAGAAAGGGGGCAGCTTTTTTTTGTTTCAAGTGTGTCATAAAAAGTATGACAGTTATGTAGAAAGGGGGCACCTTTTTTTTGTTTTCAAGTGTGTCATAAAAAGTATGACAGTTATGTAGAAAGGGGGCACCTTTTTTTTGTTTTCAAGTGTGCCATAAAAAGTATGACAGTTATGTAGAAAGGGGGCACCTTTTTTTTGTTTTCAAGTGTGTCATAAAAAGTATGACAGTTATGTAGAAAGGGGGCACCTTTTTTTTGTTTTCAAGTGTGTCATAAAAAGTATGACAGTTATGTAGAAAGGGGGCACCTTTTTTTTGTTTTCAAGTGTGTCATAAAAAGTATGACAGTTATGTAGAAAGGGGGCACCTTTTTTTTGTTTTCAAGTGTGTCATAAAAAGTATGACAGTTATGTAGAAAGGGGGCACCTTTTTTTGTTTTCAAGTGTGTCATAAAAAGTATGACAGTTATGTAGAAAGGGGGCACCTTTTTTTGTTTTCAAGTGTGCCATAAAAAGTATGACAGTTATGTAGAAAGGGGGCACCTTTTTTTTGTTTTCAAGTGTGTCATAAAAAGTATGACAGTTATGTAGAAAGGGGGCACCTTTTTTTTGTTTTCAAGTGTGTCATAAAAAGTATGACAGTTATGTAGAAAGGGGGCAGCTTTTTTTTTTCAAGTGTGTCATAAAAAGTATGACAGTTATGTAGAAAGGGGGCACCTTTTTTTTTTTCAAGTGTGTCATAAAAAGTATGACAGTTATGTAGAAAGGGGGCACCTTTTTTTTTTTTTCAAGTGTGTCATAAAAAGTATGACAGTTATGTAGAAAGGGGTCAGCTTTTTTTTTCAAGTGTGTCATAAAAAGTATGACAGTTATGTAGAAAGGGGCAGCTTTTTTTTTTCAAGTGTGTCATAAAAAGTATGACAGTTATGTAGAAGGGGGCACCTTTTTTTTTTTTTTTCAAGTGTGTCATAAAAAGTATGACAGTTATTTAGAAAGGGGTCAGCTTTTTTTTTTTCTTTTAAAATAAATTTCGCCAATTTTCAAGAATTTTTTTCCCCCGGTATAAGGGGGGAAATCTCCTCGTCCGTCAGCCAGACATCAAACAAACCTTTGTAACATGGGAGAAATAGCGAACAACGCTTTGAGGGAGCTGAACATACAGCTGGATTGAAGAACTCACGACGACCGTGTGAATAGACAACATAACACCTCTGGTAGCCACAGGGCAATGTGTTTGAATTTCAGGCCACGAATTTAACCTAACCCAGGAAATTATTACAGCATCAGACTTGTGTGTCTGCTTGGGTAAACAAACAGCTGTGTAACAAAATTTCAAAGAAATTATTATTTTTAGAATTCCTAATGTAACATTTAAGTGGTAGTAATTTGTACAACAGTATTGAGAAAACTGTCAAATCAAATGTACTATCAACCCTTACGTATGCGTGTGAAAGCTGGAAAACAACAAGAGATATAGAAACAAAGTTGAACGCATTCGAAAATAAATGTCTAAGGAAAATACTTGGTATAGCATGGAACGAATTCAAAACAAACGAGGAAATTAGAGAAATCGTCAATCAACCACTAATATCTTCAGTAATAAAGAAAAGACGATGGTCATACGTTGGACATGTGATGAGAAGAGATAATAATCGAATAGCAAAGCAAGCCCTCATATGGGAAACAACAGGTAAAAGAAAAAGAGGAAGACCCAGGGAGACACTGAGAACAACATTGATGAGAGAGGCAAGAGCAGCAGGAGTCGGCTCCCTCAATGAGATAGAACTGCTTGCACAGAACAGAGACAGATGGCGAGATTTGATAAAATATCTTTAAAAGAAAACTCCTAGAACAAAAATTCATATAGGAGAAGGTGTATCTTGGTCTACGCCCTATGGGCCGGTTACGGCTCGAAAGTCAATAGATAGATTGAGAAAACATGACCCATATATAGGAATCATAATCTAGGTTATTCTGTGAATGTCTATGATCAAAAGTATCAATGTGAATTATATTTTTAAACAAAATAAAGTATTAGGGACAAAACAATCCAAAGAACATAAAAAAAGTTGAGTAAATTTCAGTTGGAATAATCACCAATTTAACACGTGGAATACAATCGAAATATGTGGTGAACAATTGTGAATAAATGATTAACACCTACTTTATTATGAACACCTAAGTTTCGAGCAAGTTTATCTCTCTCCTCTGCATCCATGGAAACTCCTTGAAAGTCATGGTAACTAACATTACCACACAGCAAAGCTTCCTGGCTCATAGGTAGTAGTCCACATTTCAATGCAGAAACCTGTAATTAAGAATAGAATAAGTACATAAATAAATTGCATTTATATATATATATAAATAAGGCAGATCACACAAGGAACAAGATTATATCATTCTTAAATCTAGGAACTGCTCAAGAAATCCTAAGGCATTTGACAATTTTTAAAAAATAAATCTTAATTTCTGAATGAAGTATATTTGCTACATTTTGTTTTTCTACATCAGGTCAACATCTGGGAGTGATGGACCCAGGTGGGCATACTTCTCTCAGAGTATCAAGAGGATAAAGGGCTGAAACAACCGCCTAACAAGGAAAGAACATAGGGTGATCTGGTTGTCTCCAACTGCAAAGTTGGGAATAAAGTATTTTATCACTTCTCTATGGTTAGTCCATTGACTGTCAGAATAGAAACTGACACGTCTAGAAAGAGAGTTACAGTGCGAAAGATTAAGACACACAGTGGCAGAGTGCAGGAGTCCTTTTCAGTAGCTCAACTGTACACTGTTCCGATAGATAGGTTACAAAAATATCTCAGCCAGGGATAACTCCACAGAACCAGGAACATTCAGGTTGAGTTGTCTGATATTCTGTCAGGAAGTTTTGCGAACTCTCAAGCTCAGCTGCATCTGGAAGCCAATGTCTGTGAGTCATGATCCAAGCAGGCTCAAGCCCTCTTCCCTCAGAGTTTAAGAGGCTTAAGGTTTTAATGCTAGACAGAAAAATCTCCGATTGCCTCCTGCAACAAAGATCTAAATAAAGAGTTTTCTATCATTACATATAGCTGTCTTTCTTAAAATAGACTTCAATAGCTGTGATATGGATGATGATTAATTATGGTTATTCCATTTGTCTATGTTATTATTTATTTGTTATTATTAATTGTCTATGTCCCTGGACATGCGGGAGTACGGGGAAATGAGAGAGCGGACAGGTTGGCTAGCTGCGCTGTCGTTGAGGACAGGCAACCGATGTATCGGCGGACATCATCAATGCACTCCGAGATGTGGGAAGAGCACAGGACTTCGACAACACAGATCAACGTCACTTCTTCGGATGATGGAAATAGGAGTTAAGATGGGCACAGCCAGAAATGAGAAACTTGGTGGCCGTGTAAGAAGACTTATCAACCAACATAGAACTGGAGTCGTCAGTCGCTGTACACTGAGGGAATTGCTGAGGAGGGGATCTGAGCACCTATGGACATGTTCGGAGTGCAATGATGATGACCCGCAAATAACTCAATATGGTTATTCAAGTATGATCAAAACAGATGCCTCAGGGGTGCAGATTACAAATTGATGAGACTTGAAAAAAATATATTTTGGTGCAAATGTCTAAAAAGCTGGTACAATTAACAGGAAGATTGAAGACAACCAGGCCAGTCGATTTGATGCATCTATTAAAATCAAGCACATGTAACTTACGGTAACAAGTTTTTCCTGTCTATCTGTAAAAATTTTGCAAATTTTGACACAAATGTTGTATTTGGAATTGTGGAATGATTTGATGAAATGATGTTTTAAGGGATGGTGGCTAGTACTTAAAGGGTTATACATGTCATGTCTATCACAGTTATTCAGTTATTTAATTAGTAGTTAAATGTTTTAATTATTACCATTGATATTGATGGTTCTCAACCTTTTGCAAGCAACAACTCTTGATGCATGTAAAAACTTAATCAATTTATTAAATTCATTTATAAAAATATTTATCTTTATTATATAGTATAAATTCATTTATAAAAATATTAAACTTTTACAGTAATATTTTTTCGAATGTACTATCAACCCTTACGTATGCATGTGAAAGCTGGAAAACAACAAGAGATATAGAAACAAAGTTGAACGCATTCGAAAATAAATGTATAAGGAAAATACTTGGTATAGCGTGGAACAAATTCAAAACAAACGAGGAAATTAGAGAATCGCCAATCAACCACTAATAATTTAAAAGAATTGAAACTGCTAGAACAAAAATTCAGATAAGAGAAGGAGTATCTTGGTCTATGCCCTATGGGCTGGCTACGGCTCGAAAGGTCAATAGATAGATAGTAATATTTTTTAGGAGCCGCAATAGCTCAGTCGTTAGTGAACTGGACTACAAATGAAAGAGGTCAGGTTCGATCCTGACTGACGGCTTCCGGGTTCACCCAGCCTTAAATGGGTACTGGATGTTTTCTGGGAAAGTAAAATGGCACTGGCGTAATACCGACCACATTACCCCAAAAATCATGTGCTAAAGGTCTATAAAAATTATGGTCACTAACACCATATTCCCTATACGCCACTTGGCGTGACAGGGCACTTTACTTTTTACTTTTACAGTAATATTTTTAGTAAATTTTACTAAAAAGTATATAGATTAACATTACCATAAACTGTACATATATTTTATCAACAGACATTATTTTGTTTTTAATAATCATAATTTATTTTAAATAAAGAAGAGAGAGGGAAAGAGAGAGAGAGAGAGAGAGAGGAAGTTAAAATCAAGAACACCCTTATCTCCCTTAACTCATTAACTCCGGAATTATTCTATTATTAAATGAGAGTTGTATGACTTCAATTTATGAAATATATGTCTTCGAGTTTTCTCGCAATCAAGACTCAATCAGAGTAGGATTCCAGACTCTCTCATGAAAGCAGCTGTCTGTTTAAGCGAATCGATTGCCCCATATAGCTTTTCTTCCAGGGAGGTGGGCGTGGACCACATGGCTCTTCTCAGGTCTGTGTACTGGAGGCAATCCTGTAGAACATGTTTTGTAGTCATATTGTCCAGTCTACAGTGGCATAGGATGGTTGTACCTATTTTGAATCTGGTGAACATGTGATTTCTCATTCTATTGTGGCCAGTGCGTAGGCGAAGTAAGATGACTTGATCCCTCCTTGATAGTTGGTGGTATCCGTCACTCTCGTTATGCTTTGGGTGCTCTCGTTTCATTTTTCATGGTACTGACCTTTGAGAATGGATTTGGCTTCATCATAACTGAGCGGATGGTTCTCTTGTGGTAATCTCCCTCCCTCTTTATCTAATTTGTCTGCGTGTTCGTTCCCATGTATATTACAGTGTGATGGTATCCACTGAATGACTACTCTCTGGAAGTTATTGCATAGTTGGTCCAGGGTTGTTCTCAAGTCACCTAGTTCATTGTTCTTGGGACTTTTTAAAGCTGATAGTACTGACAGTGCATCAGTCAGAATCACCAATTTATTGTGCGTGTTATTTTTGTGTTGAGTAGCCAGTGTTGCAGCATCTCTGATGGCCTCAGTTTTCTGCTTTAAAGTTGTTTGAGAATTTTCCAGTAGCTATTGATTTGGTGATCTCGTCCTGATTACTCAGCATCAAGAACACATCTCCCCCTACATTTCTGGTGGCATTTGTAGCAGAGCCACCTGTGTATATGTGGACCAAGAGTCCTGTGGGTAGGTATCGTGTATGTGTTTTTCTGCTACATGTTATCTTTCTGTGTCTGATTGGGTGCCTTTTTTCATGATTCCTGTTATATTTTCCTTAAGTTCTGGTATTTTATGTTTTCTTCAAGTTTAATTTGTGTAGAAATGTTATTTTAAATTAAAACTTGTCACTGTATAAATGAAATTTAAAAAAATTTTTTTAATGTTGCACAACATAAAAAAAACTTTAATAAAGAAATAATATTTGGACATAATACTTTTGACCATTATGACATTGAGGCAGAGTTACAGTATCAAAAAAAAAAAAAATAAAACAATATTAACATTAAAGGGCAAAAATATATATTTTTAAAATATGTTTGTTAATCTCTAATACTTACTTTCAAACCTAGGATGCCCTTATGTTGGGTACAAGTTGTAATTTTCTTCAAAATAAAAGTTAACTGAAACTTATCATCTCATACCACAAACCATTAAATTATAATACGCCAAGCCTCTGAAGCTCTGGTGTAGTTACACTATCATTGTCAACAGCCATAACATGTGAACGTAAAGTTGCAGCAATTACAGTTTTAATTTGTTCACTTGGTATGTCATGATTGTTACATCCTAAAAGTTTACCAGGATGCAATCCAGGAA